>BRXX01000427.1:0-81050 GCA_030267905.1 Triparma verrucosa
GAGGGCCCAGAGGGCTCACGACGAGTACGTGAGCACCCACGCGAGCTTCGCTCTCGCGCGCCATAGGCGCGGCTAAGTCGCTAGTGCGTCTCTCTTGAGGAGTGGTCTGAGACTACTTCGTGCAGACGCTCTCTTTCGTGGTTCCCGGACCCTCCATCGTCTCGTTCGTTTCAGCCGTTTAATAAATATACAGGAACTCTATTTACATAAAGGGTTAAAAAAAGTAACAATTTCCATTCAATTTCAAAAAAATTTCAAAGCCTGATTCCGAGCGCCTTCAAGACCTCAGGCGACATCTCGTCTGCACCTCCAACCTCGTCTCCGGTGGCTCCTCCCCTTCTTGAACTCGTCCTCCTGGGCAGTGCGGCTAAGATAGCTTTCTTCTTCTCCCTCTCGAAGATCTTCGACACCTGCTCCTTCTCGAGGACTACCTGCTCCCTGTAGAACTCCAGCTTCTCCTTTAGCACCTTGGTCTCCACGTCGTTGAATATTTCCTTGCACTTTAAGAGCCTCTCCAGGTCCTTCTCCCCCTCGGCGACGATCTCCCAGCCTTCACAGGGGTCCCCCTCGGCGAGACCTCCTACGACCTCCATCATTTTCTTCCTCCCCGGCTTGTCGTACGACCCAACTGTCCGGTAGAACCTGCACGCCATTGCGGGCTGAAGGGACTCGTTGAAGAAGTAAGCCCTGCCGAAGGCGTCGTAGCACAGGGGCTTCTCGAAGTTGCGAATGTCGCTGACGGTGAAGAGGTGCAGCTCGTCGATGCAGCCCTCGTCGAGGAGCATGGTGCTCTCGCAAAGCGACTTGAAGACTTCCAACTTGGTGGAGACTGTGAGGTGAGTGAAGTCGAGGCCGTCCTTAAGAAGGTCGCCGAGTAAGGTGGAGGGAAGTTCGCTTATGAGCCAGTCGTAGGCACTTGCCCCCTGCTCGACTTCCTCCTCGGTATCGATGTAATGCCAGGTGCTGATGGTTTTCTTAAGGGTGTCGTAGTCGTTCTTCGATAGGAGAGAGACGAACGGTCGGGTGAAGACGCTCGTGTCGGTTCTGTCTCCCCATATTTCGAGCTCTCGGAGCATCGCTCCCGCCTCGGACAAATCCTCCTCTTCTTCCTCCTCCGCCTCCGCCTCCTCCCCTCCCTCGTCGACGACCATTGCGCTGGCCTCCTCCTTCTCCTCCTCCTCGCTTGCCTCCTCCTCCTCAACTTCCTCCTCCTCCTCCTCCTCCTCCTTCTCGCCAGCGGCGAGGCTCTTCTCGTAGAGGATATTCCTCAGAGTCTGCTTCGCCTTGCCGCTCGAGTTCGCCTTGAAAACGCTGTGGACTCTGGCGAGCTTGGGCCTGAGCTTCGGCCCGAGGTACCTCTCGAGGACGCTCATTTCCGCCTTGAAAATGTTCGAGCCCCCCGCCACGTTGGTGTTCAGGTTGATCAGCCTCTTCAAACTGGAGACGGCTTCGTCGTTGAGATCGGGGTTCAGCACGTTCGGCTTCTCTTGTTTCTTCGCCTTGGTCGGCGCCTGGGCCGGGACCGGGGCCGGGGCGATTTCAGACGCTTCCTTGGCGCGCTCCACGAGGAAGGTCTTGTTGGCCTCCGCTATGCAGTGCCACATGACGACGCGGGAGCGCAGCATGGGCCACCACAAATCCATGTCGACAGCGGAACCGGGATTGCAGTTGTCCTTCCTAATCGAGGACCGAGTGGACCTGCTGATGAGGAGGCGGTGCATGACGAGGTTCAGGAGCCCCTGTCCGAGGGCAAAGTCGGAGTCGTCGTTGACGAGGTCGTAGGAGCGCGCGGCGTAGAACTTGGCGAGCGTCTTCTCGTCGGCCTTGTCCAGGTCGAGCTTCTTGTTGAGGATTGAGTAATCCATCTCCTCTAGGTCGCTTGCCTTGAGGGAGCAGAAGGCGACCTCGAGCTGCGACGAGCGAAGCGAGTCGCAATAAGAAGGGTCGTTCGTGTTGTTAATAACGGCGTATAATTTGGCAGCAGCGACGTTACGCACTGAAGTATCGACCATGCACGTCAATATACAGTACACCCGCCTCTTCAACTCAGTCGCATCGCTCCTCGCACACTCTCACCTCCCTGATGGGGAAGGCCCCCTTCAGCGCCTTGCTCTCCTGGAAGGAGATCTTGAGTTCCTCCTTCAGGAGGTAGAGGATGCTCAGGCAGCTGCGACGAGCAAAGTGAGAAGTGAAGGGTTTGGGGTTAGAATGAGGCGCCGGTACTTCCGTACGAAACGTCGCTGCTGTTTCTTCGCCATCGCTCACCTGATCCATGCGGGGTCCCTCTTGAGCTGCTCAAGTTCCGTTTCGAAAGGCGGGGACTTGACCTTCACCACAACCTTGGGCCTCTTGACTATCATATTCGCCAGAGTCGACTGCTTCTTCTTCTTCTTCTCCTTCTCGATCTCCTTCTCCCTCTTGGAGAGCGGCGGTTTCAGGCCCTTCTCCTTCGCGACGTGCCAGGGGCAGAGCCACTCGCCCTTAGGCTTCTTGTACAGAGGAGGCGACCCCGGTTTAGAAACTATCGACTCAGGACCGAGGACGCACTTGATGTGGTACGAACGAGGGCAATTGTCTCCCAGGGTCATTCCGTCGCACAGCAGCAGGTGATCGCCGCTGACGGGGACATCATCATCCCCGTCGTCGTCTTCGTCGTCCCCGTCCTCGTTCACCTCCACCTCCGCCCCTTCTTCGTCAGAAATAATCCCCGGCACGTCCTCCTTCGGATCATACCCGCAAGCCACGCAGTACGGCGTAGCCCCGTCAGCCTCCACAGGCCCCTCAAGACCGTGCTTGATCATCCAGCACTTCCTGGACTTGCAGGCTGGCTTCCTCTTGGCGTCGCTTACGCAGGAGGAGCAAGTACCGCATCTGGAGTCGAGGAAGCAGCCGGGGCATTCGCCGCATGCCTTGCGACGAGATGATGATGATGATGGGGCCGAGGTCTGGAGAGGGAGAGTAGAGTTAGAGAGTAGAGTTTGAGAGTGAGGCGTTTTTGCACATTTGTCTCGGTCTCACCTCCTCCTTAATCTCTATGCAACCCGCTTGAGGCTTATGTGTAAATTTCTTCGCCTTCTTCTTCGCAGGTTCAGCCGCCACATTAGCTATCACCGCCTGTTTCCTCACTCTACCGCCAGTGCTGCCCAAGGGTGGAGCATTCTCACCACCGCTGGAGTCATGCGGCGGCGGCTGAGCGGAGGGAGCCGACTGAGACGTTTGATTGGAATGATTACCATTTATGGTACCATTTAGAAGATTGCTTGATTTATTGTCTGCTGAAGCAGCATTTCTGAGGGGTTCCATGGTTGCAATGACTGACGTTGACGCTTTCCAACCCTAATCCTGTTTATTGAGCTTTTCTCAGTCTTTTGACTCTTTTCTGCCTCCGTGCTCCAATGTGCTCCAATGTGCTCCAATGTGCTCCAATGTGCTCCAATGCCTCCTGTAGCTAGTCAACCGATAACAATTCATTTCTTTCGTCGGTGTCTCAGGTCTCTCAAGGTGAGTTACTGTTGTGAGTAATTTAAGTGTGAGGTATCGGTACGTATTCAATGACAATATCTGTTATTTCTCACACTCCACGGACCTGCCGGCACACTCCTCACCTTTTGGGTTTCCCTTCAGGTCCTCTCCTCGCTCCCTCCTTCGTCTCACTTTGGTGCAAACGAAGTGACATCACGAGTAAATTACTATCACAACTGGTGCCAAGAGCAGATCTACGATCACACAGAGTTGGGCGGTTCAAACCTCATAAACGCCATCAAGAGAGGAGAGGAGAGCAGGGCTTGGGTGCTGAAAAAGTACGGCTGTGAAGAGCACCTGCCACCTTTTGACTTTCAAAAGTACGAGGATGAGCTCCTTCAAGAGAAAGAAGAAAGGCAGTAGAAGTAGCAGTAGTATTAGTTTTAGTAGTAGTAGTAGTAGTAACAGTAGCAGTAGTTATAACGACAACAACCCCCAACAACAACACACACCACTAAAGTTCCCCGGAACCAAATCATGGGTAAACTCCTCTACTCTAATCTCCACCGGAAACCGCGACCTCGACTCCATTATCGGCGGCGGTCAGGCCCTCCAGACTTCCATTCTCCTCGAGGAGGATCGTTTCTCAGACTACGGTCAGACGTTCGGACGTTATTGGTGTGCGGAAGGTCTCTCGAACGGGCACCATTTGATCGTTGTGGATTTCAACGATCTGGAAAATGAAGGAGAAGGGGACGGGGACGGAGACAATTTCGAGGCGGAGGAGTTCATTGGGTCCTTGCCTCTGGATGCGAATTTGGAGAAGTTGGAGAAGAAAGCGGAGGAGCAGGTGAGAAGTTGAGAAGGTGAAGAGAAGGCGTGTGTATTGGTTGCCGACTTACTGCTGCTGCCAACTTCTCGTGTCCCTTTCTAACATCACGGAGGCCCCTTCCATTGCGCCTTGCTTCGCTCCGCTCGTTGCAGAAAAAAGAGGGGACAACAACAAACCCCGACACGACACAGTTAACGCAATTAAACAGCTTGACTTTACTAGAGGAAGGAGACGAAAATGACGACGACGACGACGATGATGATTACGCCGAGGAAAAAATCGACACGATTGGGGACGACCATCTTAAGGTCGCCTTCCGTTACAAAACGGGGAACTCCAACCTCACCCCGAACCAAGCCTCCAACCACAATAACACGCCCCCAAACTCCTCCACATACTGCCACAGCTTCGACCTGTCCAGAAAGCTCCAAAAAACACACCTACACGCCAATCCCCCCTCCCTGTTGAACCTGTCCCCCTCAGTCTCCTTCCGCGACTTGCTCTCCCACATCACCTCCAAGCTCGACAGTTCCCCTCCCAACAAATTGATCCGCCTCCTCCTCCTTCGCCCCCCCTTTCAGGCCGCCTCCTCCGCCGTCCCTCTCCTGGTGAACTACATCAGGCGCAGGAACCTTCCAGCCGCCGTCTTCGTCTCCGTGCAGCCAAACTCCGCGACCTCCTCCTCCTCCCCTACCTCCGACCCCCACAACTCTACGCCTCACCTCACCCAACTCAAGCGATCCTCAACGATCGTCCTCCGCGTCGACTCTTTCTCGGGACTTCTCACCCCTCCCCCCTCAGAGTACCGCGACTACGTCGCGATCTTCACGATAACGAAACTCTCAGGTATAGGTTCGTACACCCCCCGACGTCCAATAGCATTGCGTTGGGGCGTGAAGAGAGACAGGAGAAAAATGCACGTTAAAATGCTTAATCTGCCGCCGGAGGATTATAGTGAGAGGGGAGGGAGCGTGGGGAGCGCTGTTAGAGGGGGGGGGGGGAAGATGAAGAAGGAAGGGGGAAAGATTAGGAGCGGTATGGCTTGCGCTTCGACGCAGCTGGAGTTTTAAAATCTTAGGTTTTTTCGTTTTCAAAATTCATGTTACTTTCTTATTAGGGACACGGACACGGAGCGAAAGAATTTTTGCTATGGCCATCTCCACTATTTTCCGCCATTCAACAGATGCACTTCTCCCTCATGATCCAGGCCACAATACCCACTACGAACATGAGAAGGACTACAGGCTGATCGCGGCCATCTGCGGGAAGACGAAAAGCGAACGGGAAAATCGTTAGCAAATGTGATCCCCCTTACCGCAGGAACAGAATTACAATTACCCCCGTCACCACACTACACTACACTAGCTCCTCCACCACTAGACCCGGCCACACTAACCTCCAAACTGAAAGAGAAAACAAGGTTTTGTTAGTGATATAAAGCAAGTATCGAAAATACAAAACATAGAGGGGTCGATTACTAAGACGTTCATCCCAAGTCTAAGAAAATTCGCTCCCTTTCAGACAATTTCCAGTTCAAAGACATTGTGAAATTCTTGGGTCGCCATAACAAAGAGCCTTTGCCCTCCTCCCCCCACAACTTACAACGCTCTGGACCTCCTGTTCGCGATTCTGCCGTCTCTCTGCTGTCTCGGGGGCGGGCTTGTTCGGGCCTTGACCGTTTTTCTGCGGCATTGGAGAAAGAATCTTAGGTTTTTTTAATCCAGAAAGCTTCCTTCTTCTTCCTACTCCCCCCCCCTTACTGTCCGCGACCTCCACTCCTCCAACATCCCCCCCCGCTCCCCTTCCCTCTCGCAACCTCCTTAAAATCAATTCTCCTTTCCCCTCAATTCACCCCCCATGAAGATCACGTTCTTTTCCGCGCTCGCTTTAACCCAAGCAAACGCAAACAATTCCCCCGACCTTCATGATGTCCCCATAACCAAGAGAATGCTTGATGCCATGGAGAAAAACTCAACGGGTTCTGACTTCTCTTCGCTGAAGTGGCTCGAATACGAAGCCTGCATGGCTATGGTATCTGCGGAATTCGACTTCGATCTTCTCGAGTCCACGGACGCATTGTTCTCAGGCTTTCTCCAATGGGGGAGGACGAATGGGACGGGCGTGACGGAGCCCCCGCAGCCCACGGAGGACGG
This sequence comes from Triparma verrucosa, assembly GCA_030267905.1. NCBI lineage: Eukaryota > Bolidophyceae > Parmales > Triparmaceae > Triparma > Triparma verrucosa. Next base: position 6,448 of record BRXX01000427.1, read on the forward strand.
AGCGGACCAGTGGGACCAGCCCCAGAATTACTTGGAGCACTTTCCGTCCCATGTCGCGCCCAATGATGACAACCTTCCGGGGGCTAGCGAAACCCTGGTCGTCCAGCCCTGCAACTACAACAGTAACGTCGCCTACTATGAGTCCGCTAGGTCCCTCTGTAACTCTGCAAGGTACCGCGACTTCAGCATGCCGTCGTCAACCGTGCTGCTACTTGCCGCCTCTTTTACCTCTCTCGGTACCGGCTCCGCCTTCTTCCATGGCTCTGGGACTCAGCTCGGCAACCGCATCGACAATGCTCCTATTGGCCAAATCGCCCTCACAGCGCACCAGGTGGCTGTCTCATCGCTAAGGTCGAACGATGTCGTGGCCTCCTGCCGCTCCCAAGAAGACATCGACGAGAAGGTCACCCAAAATGGGACTGACGTTATCGCAAGGTTTAACCATATATTTGCTGACAATGATATTACTGCATGGGACCAGGTGAGTGAGTGTAAGAGGATGACGATCACGGTGACGATCACGAAATCAGTTCGAGACACAAACTCGACACAAACTCATCTAATACTACCTACACGACCAGGCTATTTTAGATCTCGGGGAGACTTTTCAGAGTGATTACAAGGTAACGTTTTCATGTATCGTTACGACCATAGCGAGGATCGTGCTCCCAGAAAGGGTGGGAACTGTACTTCTCAAATTCTTGTGTACCGTATTTGGTTTCGAGCAGGACAAAATCGACTTTCTCTTCAACGAGTTTGACGCCCAACTGCAAACATTGTTGGTCGAGAAGACGGAGGAAATTGGAGAAATAAGTGGGGACGACAAGAAGCTCCTCTTAAAGCATGGTCTCGGCGTCCTCCTCAAGATCGGTTACGCAATGTTCTGGCAGGAGGAGCTCTTCGTCGGGCCCTGGCTGACTTCCACGCATGCGAACGAGATCGGAGCTTTCCTTCAGCCGTTCGTTAATGTCTTAGCCGACAAAATGACTGGCTACGAGCACCCGCCAATGGTTCGCACAGGCCACGACATCTACCCGAATTGTAAGGTTTGTAGGAGGCAGGAACCTCACAGCAAATGGCATGAGCAGTCTTCCGTCGGCATGATCGATCTTGTTTACCTCACGGACGATGTCGACATTCTGTTACGCAGTGGAAAATTAGGACCTGCCTCCACCTTCACTGCCGAAGACCTCCTCACGGACCAAATCGAATCTTTCCTCGACACTGACGAAGCCACGTGCCTTGTAAATGGTGCTGCCCTTGGAATTTCCTGCATTGCTGAGCTCTGGTTCGGCAAAGACGCATTCCAAGAGTTCAAATGCGACAGCTCCAACACCCCGCCCGCTTCCTGCCTCAAGGATCACATTGCTTCTCACTCCACCCCCACGTCCCAAATCATTTCGATGTGCGTGCAAAAAAATAATCCCGCGTCCAGCGACGAAATCTGGGATGCCGAGATCTTTTCTTCCTGCATGGTCGACGCTCTGCCCACTAGTAAAGGCGACTTCTGGAGATTTTTGCAATTCGCCCTCAAGTAAAGAAAGTAACCAATGCTAAAAAAAGGCATTTACAATAAATAACAATACAATAATTAACAATAATTATTAGTGTACACACCAAGCACAGCACACACACACACTGACTGCACTAAAACCCAGCAGCATCCAATGCCAGGCTGGTCATCCTGGTCAGCTGCTTGCCTATGCCTGACGCCATTGCGAAGATGCGATTGCCGAATTTGTTGCTGTATTTTTCGTACGGGTCACAGTCGTACTGCGCCATGTCCGTTGTGTCGGTCCAGTCAAAGGACTGCTGTTGCAAGATGGCGTCGACAATGGTCAGGGGGTTTTCATCGCCGTCGAAGTTGAACTCGTTGTCACTGTCGCTGTCGTCTCCACCGTCCGTTCCAGGCAAGGCCGTACCCTCGCCGGCGAGCCTTGCCAACAAATTCCCCTCGCTTCTACCCTCGTTCTGGTACTTTGCGAAGGCTGCAGCGAGCGAGAAGATTGGGTTAGATACTGCAGCCGCCAAGGTGTAGCTCATCGCTTTGCTCCTCTCCTCTAGTTTTCTCACCTTCCCCGTCGGGACCGTCCCACGGTCGCCTCCAGCCTCTCTGCTTCGCCCTCTCTCTACCGAACCTGTAGACCTGCTCGTACAGCTTATAACAGTACTTCTTCCTCAAATCCTTCAAAGCGTCCTCCTCCTTGGAGGGTCTGTTCATCTTGCTCCTCTTCTTCAAAGCCTTAATCTTCTCCTTCTCGGAATCAATGTGGTCCGTGACCTCTTTGAGCGCCTTCTCGGCTTCTTGGACGAGGGCGACGGCATCCTCCGGGCTCTCGAGCTTGTGGAAAACCTTGGCCTTGCCGTCCTCGAAGTCCTTCTTCCTCTGTTCAGCGTTCTTCAGGACGTCGCGCGCATGCTCGACGTCCTTCGACTCGAGATCGATGAGCTTCTTCTTCGCGAGTTCCAAACTCGTCCTGCAGCTCTTGGTCCTCTGCAAAACCTCTGCATGCAAACTGCGAGGGTTGACAGTTAGAATTATTCATCGAAACGAAAGTACCACCTTCTTTCCTAGCTCGTCACTTCGCTCCTCGCAGCGTCTCACCTCTTCATTCCGGCCGACTTCGTCGCCCATTTTTGAATAACGTTCTCCATTTCTTGGAAGTTACCCTCCAAAAGGGTCTCCTCGTCGGCCCTCCTCTTACTCTCAGCGGCGGTATAAATGGTCCTCACGATGACGACACTTCGCACCACGCAGGGAAGATGTTTCTCCTCCACCCCGTCGTCGTTCACGCACTCGCAAGAATCGTACGGAACTTTCTCGTCCCATGCCGCCACCTCCCCGTAGGGGCTCTTGAAGTTCTTCATCGCGTCCCTCAGAACCTGCTCGTTGTACTCGAAAATCGTATCGGGCAAGCTTTCCTTCGTCAGATCGTACAAGGCGGGCCTATTCTCCTTCACAAAGTAATTCGCCTTCGTCTCGTTCAAAAGAACCTTGATGGGAATACCGTAGCACAGCACCTTCTCCCTGCTCCGTCCCCACGGCCTAACGAGATCGTCCCTCAACACGTTCTCGCTGAACCTCGCAAGGAACGCAGTCTCCGGGTTCTGCCTCACTTTGATCTCCTCCTGTATCACGCGCAGCATGGCCTCAAGTATCATGTGGTAGAAGACGGTTTCGCGCTCGTAACGAAGATCGTCGATCTTGTCTCTCATCTCGATCGCGGGGGCTGGGTAGAGGTAGTATTTCCCGTTCAAGAAGCAGTTCACCGCCTCGTCGAACTCCCTCAGATCGTCCGGAGTGAGGAAGCCCGTCTCTCCGGTCAAGCAGTTCTTCGCCTCGGGTTTGTAATTGTTCTCGTCGGTCTCGAATCCGACGTCCTCCAAAAGCTCCGCCAGCTCGTTGATTCTGCTCGCCCTGATCCTGCAGTACTGCATCACTGTCTGCATGCCCTCTTGGACTAGCTCCATGGGCGGCGACTGCATCGGGTTGTACTCGATTTTCATGTCGTCCAGGCATTTCATGTCGACGAAACTCTGAGGTAATTCGATCAGATTATTGCTGCTGATCCAGAACACGCTCAAGCTAAGAGCGAGCGAAGTTAGCGCGAAGATTGGGTTAGATACTGCAGCCACCAAGGAGCACTCAAAATATGTCGTTTCTCCAACCACCTCACCTGTTGACCAAGTTGGGCCTCAAACATTCGTCCTCCAGGTACTCCAACCTGTTGTGCGCCATCTTCAAAGTTTTCAAGTTCAGCTTTCCAATACCTTGAGGGAGCTTGGAGATGTAGTTGCCGTCGAGGCTCAATTCCTGGAGCGCGCTCAGCTCGCAGATCCCCGGATCCAGCGCATAGAGCCAGTTGCGATTGCAACTGAGCACCTCGAGATGCCTCAGGTTTCCCATGTTGGCCGGAAATCTCTCCAACCTGTTGATGTCCAAGATGACCTCCCTCAGGTCAACCATCGTGCCGAAGTCTTCGGGTAACTCGTAGAGCCTGTTCTTGCTCAAGTTCAAAAACTGCAGCCTCCTGATCCTGCACAAGGTCGACGGCAAATACTCCAAGTTGTTGTCCTCTAGGTTGATTTCGACGATGTTCCTCATGATCTGAATCGACGGGTGGATCTCCCTCATCCTGCACGACTTCAAGTACAAGCTGTTGACCGTCGCGAGATTTTCTTCCCACTCCAGCGGCGAAACGGAGAAGTTGTTCCTGCTCAGGTCCACATTCTTGAGGCCTTCCAGTTTGTAAACCGCCTCCGGGATGTTTTGCAAATTCAGCAGCTGTAATTCCAAGCTCCTGCTGGCCTCCGAATCTTCAATCTTCCTCTGCAGCCTGTCTCTAAATTCTGGTTCGAGCTCCAAGCACTCGTCGCCGATGCCGCTGGCGTGGATCTTCACCACGGGAGGCGGGCCGTTGACCCTGGCCCAGTACTTCTGCCTGCAAAAGTATAGCGTCTCCTCCAGGCCCTCCATGACGACGTCGTAGGGAGGATCGATAAGCGGGTTGTTGAACAACTGCAAATCCTTCAGCCCCGTGAGGAACCCCAACGTGTACGGCAGGATCTTCAAGTAATTGTTACCCAGCATCAGACGCTCAATCGACTTGCATTTGTTTATGAAGTCTGGGAATCTGTCGATGTAGTTGCCTGTCAAGTCGACCAAGTGCAGGTTGACGCATGCTTCCATGCTGTCGGGGATGGTCTTAAGCTCGTTCTTGTTCATCTTCAAGGTCTTCAGCTTTGCTAGCTTGCCGAATTCCTCCGGCAGCTCGCCGATGTAGTTGTCCTTGGCTTCGACGGTGTGCAGGAACTTGCACTTGCAAATTGATGCGGGTAGGTTTCTTATTAGATTCTGGTTGCACTTGAAGACCCTCAAATTGATGCATCCTCCCAGAGTGTCGAGGGCCGCAGGCAAGGAGAACATCTGCTCACCGCTAACGTTGTTGCGGTAGTAAATTTTACCAGTCGTCAGATCCATATTTAAGTCCCACTCGGTGACGCCCTCAACGGCGAGGAATTTCCTCCGCTCTATGTAGTCAGTGTAAGTAGACTTGTGGTCCGAAATGAAGCGATCCAAGCGCTTGGGCATTTCCGCCACGGACTGGCCTTCTTCCAAGTTGACCGTGATGGGCTTCGTGTTGCTCGCTTTCTCCGTCACCCTGTTGTAATAGCACGTGTGACCGGTGCGAGGGTCTATGACTTCGTCCCACACGCCCTGCTCCGAGCGAGCGTTCATGACTTTTCTAGCTTCTCTGGCCTTGACCCTGTCTTCCCACTCTTGCAGTATCGGCTGTGGATAGTTAGTTGTCAACGAGTTAGAATTAGAGGCGGCAATAGTGCGGTACTAGCAGCTTCTCTCACCTGTATGCCCAAGTGGGCCAGGCCGTTGCCCGAGACGTCGAGATGCTGTAAATTTTTGAGGCTGGGCAAGGTCTGCGGAAGGATGTCGAGGACGTTGAAGGAGAGGTCCAGGTGCACCAACGACGACAGGCGGCCGATATACCGGTGCAACGACTTGAAATTGTTCTTATTGAGCTTTAGCACCTTGAGCTTCTTGCATTCCAGGAGGGAGTCGGGGAGGGCTTGGAGACGGTTCCGCTCCAGGTTCAGCCGTTCGAGGTTGACCAGGTTGCCCAGATCGTTGGGCAGCTGGGTGATGTCGTTGGCGCCGAGGTCCAGTTCCACCACGTAGCTGAAATGCTGGCAGGACACTTGAGGAACGTGGCTGCTCAAGAGCTGAGGGAGATTGTTCCTCGCCATGCTGATTTTCGTGGGAGGAGGAAGTTGGAGTTGGAGGGTTGTCCCGAGGTAGTTCGGCAGCTGCTTCATTTTCTGTGCGAGCGAGGGGGGGGGGGGCGCAACGAGTTGGAAAATGTATTTTGTGTTTTATTTTGTAGGAATGAATTAATTATGCAGTGGGCTCCTCCTCTTCTCACCTTCTGCGGAATGGTCAAGGACCCCGTCATCCATCCCCTGCGCGTTGCGACGATAACGTCATGCTCCAGCCCCCCAGTCTCATCAATAATCCCCGACTTCACCTTCTCGTTATAAACCGTCACCTCCTTCATCTTATCAAAAGGAGTGTTCAAAGTCGGAGGCCCAGAGACGCCAGAGAGGCGGACAGTCTCGTCGAAGAGGGCGCCGAGGTGGGAGTCAGTGAACTCGTTCTCGCGGGTTTTTATCACAAGGTGCTCGTGGTCTTCTACGCGGTGACGAAGGGCCCGACGGGCGGCGGCGAAGCTGCGTAACGAAAACGTGTGAGAGTGGGGATGGTGATGCATATAAACGGTTGGGGTTTGGTTTGGTAAGACTCACCTCCCATGCTCCTGCACGAGCCTGCTGAAGTCAATCCTCGGCTGGCCCGGCGGCTCCAAATGGTGCACGTCTATCTTCTTCTTCTTGTGGCTTCCCTTGCTGCCCTTGCTGGCGGAGAGGCCTGCGGCGACGTTTATCTTGTCGGTGCGCTTGCCGGGGGAAGGTGTGAATTCGCCAGGGTCGCTGTGTGGTTGGGTGGGGTTTGATGGGGAGGGGTGTTGTAGGATTACGTTGGGTTGGGGTGAGTGGGACGGAGAGTGCGCCACAGCTCCGCTCAGTGTCTCACCTAGCATGGTGCGACGGTGATTTGACTGGCGTAGCTTTTTTCAGAGCCTTCCGCTTCGGGGACTTCGGAGGCAGCGGAACTGAGGGGGGGGCAGAACGATTTCAGGCAGAGATGTTAGAAAGGTGGTTTGCATGCGAACGTGAAAAAAGAAGAAAAAAACCTTAGGTACAAGAGTCCTTCGGGGCAAGCAAAGCAACAAACTTACCCAAGGTGCTGGCGCTCTCCTCGTCCTGGCCCATGACGACATCGTCATCCGTGCTGATGGTCAGGTTTTTCCTGCCGGGGGGGCTGTTGTTGGTCTCCGGCAACGTCTCCCCCGCAGTGGGAGGCATGGTAGTGAGAGAGGGGGTTGGTTAGGTTTTTGAGCAGCAGGGAGAATGAGTGGAGGATGAGATGAGACGGGCGGCGAATTGCGGGGGGACTGTTCTGGGGGTTGAGATGCTGAGCAGCGGCCAACCCTGATTAGTTGTGTGTGATGAGGCGTCCGTAAGTAGAGTAATGCAGGTCGAGGAGGTGCTCAAGCTGGACCTGAAAGCTCATTTCAGCTCGCTGGGAGGAAGGGCTATAAAGGGGATTCCGCCTTGGCAAGATTTGACCAGCATTTCTTTCCACAATAACACTATGTTCTCCACACGCGCAGTACAGCGTCTGTCGTCCGCTAGGAGTATGAGCTCCACGGCGAAGGTTTGGATCGACAAGGTACGTATTATTAGACATATATACAGTAGAAGTCAGCGCCTTTGCAGGTGGTCCGTACTCCTTCCCGTTGGCTATTATACAATAATACGTCAACAAGAGCCAACAATAGCGTCAACCAAGAGCCAATAATAGCGGCAACAATAGTGTCTCAATACTGCAGATAGTAGTAGCAAAAAATGGCACATTTATGGCCAAAAATGCCCCAACGTCCAACTTCACTTTTCGTCCAAGGACGTGACATCAATAGATTTCACTGACATACGGCCAATCGATAAATATTCTAACTCCCACGCCACGCATTGAAATATTTTACGACACAGAACACCAAGGTCATCTGCCAAGGATTCACAGGAAAGCAGGGAACCTTCCACAGTGAGCAGGTGAGCGTCCGCAGTGAAAAAGTCCCGTCAGCCCACAACAGCCGTCAAAAGGATGGCCGTTTCAGTGACCCCCGAGCCCCCCCCTCCCTCCCCCCCCCTCCCGCAACGTCCCCCCTGTGTGTCTCTGTGTGTCTCTAACCCAAAAACGCCCCAAAAACGACACCAACGCAGGCCATCGAATACGGCACCAACATGGTCGGCGGAGTGACCCCGAAGAAGGGCGGATCCGAGCACCTCGGCCTCCCTGTCTTCAACACCGTCGCCGAGGCCAAGGAGGGCGTGAACCCCGACGCCTCCGTAATCTACGTCCCCCCCCCTTTCTGCGCCGCCGCCATAATCGACGCCATCGAGAACGAGATCCCCCTCGTAGTAGCCATCACCGAAGGCGTACCCCAGCAGGACATGGCCAAGGTTAAGAACGTCCTCAAGACGCAGACCGCCACCCGCCTCCTAGGCCCTAACTGCCCTGGAATCATCAAGCCCGGTGAGTGCAAGATCGGAATCATGCCCGGTTACATCCACCAGAAAGGCAAGATCGGTGTCGTAAGCCGCTCCGGCACCTTGACGTACGAGGCCGTCCACCAGACCACCGTCACCGGCCTCGGGCAGAGCACCTGCATAGGAATCGGCGGAGACCCCTTCAACGGGACCAACTTCATCGACTGCCTCGAGCGCTTCACCAACGACCCGGAGACCGAGGGCATCATCATGATCGGAGAGATCGGAGGTTCCGCTGAGGAGGAGGCCGCAGAGTGGCTCAAGGAGGTGAGGAGGCACTGCAAGGAGAAGCTACTTTTTTAGGCCAATGCATAACCACCGCTACTCAAAATAATAACACATCGCGGTTCGCTTTTCGCTTCGTCTTCTTCTCAGAACGGGGACCCCAACAAGCCCGTCGTCGGTTTCATCGCCGGAATGACCGCCCCCCCCGGCCGCCGCATGGGCCACGCCGGAGCCATCATCGCTGGAGGAAAGGGAGGAGCCGAGGAGAAGTTCCAGGCTCTGGAGGACGCTGGGGTTTGGGTCACCAGGAGCCCGGCTCAGCTTGGATCCACTATGATGAAGGCCATGGGATTGGCGGAGGAGACCGCTTAAATCTTTTATGAGAGCGTGAGGAGAGGACATTGACATCGACCCCGGGCGTAACGTATTTAAAATTTCTTGTTTTAGAACAAAAGTACTGTCGATTTTGTTTATTTTTGGCAGATATTTTTTGCTTTTCTGTTTTCTGACAAGATCTTCATTTTATAGGGCGAATGTCCTGTCACACACAAATTACCACAATGAAGTTTCTTTCGGCAGCGCTCCTGCTTGGCTTGGCTACTCCGGCCCTCTCGTCGTGTCCTTACCTTGCCTCGCTCTCTGATGATTCCCCGCAGCGTCAGTTAACCCTGAAAACTGAAAATACTAAGAGTCGGACGGAGCAGGTCGAGCTTGCTGATCTGCAGGCAGTTAAGAAGGACATCGTCGAGCTGCTGCACAGCTCCGACCCCAAGTGGCCTTCTGATTACGATAACTACGGGCCGTTCTTCGTGAGGCTCGCCTGGCACTGCACCGGATCTTATCGCACAAGCGACGGACGAGGAGGCTGCGACGGTGGAAGGTGAGTCATTCTGACCCTGAACCAAAAATATGTTCGCCGACCAAATTAGCAAGACAGTCTGTGGTAGATTGTTGCGAGGCACTACTCCGCGACTCACACTCCTCTCCCCCTTTCCTTCCCTCCTCGCAGGCAACGCTTCGACCCTGAGCGAAGTTGGGACGACAACACCAACCTCGACAAGGCTCGTTCTCTCCTCGCCCCCATCAAGGAGAAGTACGGTTTGAGCCTCTCTTGGGGTGATCTCTTTGTCCTCGCAGGTACCACTGCAATTGAGGACATGGGCGGACCGGTCCTTGGATTCTGCGCTGGAAGGGAGGACGACGACGACGGCAGCGCTTCGCTTCCGCTCGGACCCACCGCCGAGCAGGAAATCCTGGCTCCCTGCGAGACTAATGGAGAGTGCGAAGAGCCCCTCGGAAGTACCACCGTCGGCCTGATTTACGTGAACCCCGAGGGTCCCATGGGCCAGCCCGATGCCGACCGTTCCGCACCGCAGGTTCGCGACACCTTTGAAAGGATGGCGATGAACGACACTGAGACTGTCGCTCTCATCGGAGGAGGCCACGCCTTCGGGAAGACCCACGGAGCCTGCCCTTCCGGCCCCGGCCTCCCTCCTAATGAGGACGAGGAGAACCCGTGGAGCGGAGAGTGCGGTTCCGGCGTTGGCGTCGACGCCTTCACGAGCGGATTCGAGGGACCCTGGACGACGCAGCCTACGCAGTGGGACAATGAATACTTCCAGAGCCTCCTCAACTACAAGTGGGACTCCTGGATCGGGCCCGGAGGCCACAACCAGTGGCAAGTCCGAAAGGAGCAGAACGTCACCGCCCCAAGCGGTCCCGCTGCCGACGGAGATGGTTCCCAGGATATCATGATGCTCACGTCTGACATATCCCTCACCCGGGACCCTGCTTACTTGAAGATCGTCAAGGAATACGCCTCCTCCCTATCCTCATTCGAAAACCAATTCAGCCACGCCTGGTACAAACTCACGTCCCGCGACATGGGACCCGTGACCCGCTGCAAAGGCTCCATGGTCCCCCCCGCCCAAGAATTCCAGTACCCCCTCCCCCCCACCCCCCCCTCCTCCTCCCTCCCAGACTTCTCAAAGGTCAGAGCTAGCCTCGCCAACCTCCTATCCTCAAACGCCGTCTCAGCGTCCTCCCTAACCACCCTCGCTTGGAACTGCGCCTCAACCTTCCGCTCAACGGACTACCTCGGAGGTTGCAACGGCGCCCGCATCCTCTTCTCCCCCGGAAAAGACTGGAGCATAAACTCTGACTCCGAAGATACCCTCGAAGCCCTACAATCTATTAAGGACACGTACGGTGAAAGCCTATCATGGTCAGACCTAATAGTCCTCGCCGGTACTGTCGCGCTTGAATTTTCAGGTGCCGATAAGATGCGTTTCTGCGGAGGTAGAACCGACGCATCCGACGGTCTCGGTTGGTCATACTTGACACCTAAAATAACCGGTTCCCTCTCAGACGATTCAAACATTTTAATCGACGAAATATCGAAGCTTGGTTTAACCGCAGGAGAGTACGTAGCGATATTAGGTGCCGTCCATTCTTTAGGTGACCTGCCTGGGGATTATGTTGGGCAGTGGACGTCTGATCCTTTTACGGTTGATAATGAGTATTTTAAGAATATACTTGACCTGCCTTTCACGCTCTACGAGAACAGGCAGTATAAGGCTGAAGGGGAAGAGATATACGCTCTCAAGACTGATATGTTGATTAGGGAGATTCCTGAGTTGAGTAGTAAAGCGTATGATTACGCTGCTGATGAAGATTATTTCAAGGGGGAGTTGAAGAACGCGTGGGTGAAGATTATGAACGCTGATAGGTTCGATATCGAGGGGAGGGAGGAGGAGTATTGCGAGTAGATTCTGGTTATTCTGGGTAATTTTATATGAGGAATAATATTAATCGAAGGGGGCGCTTTTTTCTCTTAAATAAGGTTTGTCTTTGAATATTACAAAACTGTGATGGGTGGTGCGGGGGGGGGGGGGTAAGGGACATTGAATGAATTGCTCTGCTTGTTAACTTTGTGGAGGTCTTTGCATCCCCATGTTTCGATTATTGAGTTATTTGATCGTGATGGCCTCCACTCCGGCTCCTGCCTCAAAGTGTTTGTAGAAGAACAGGAACGTCGCGAAGGCGATGGGGATGCTCAGCAGGATGTCGTACCAGGGGCCGTAGCCGCCGCCGATCAGGATGAAGAAGAGGAAGTGGAGGAGACCTGTTGTGTTGTGTTGTGAATTGGGGTGTGTTGTGTTGTGTTGTGTTGTGTTGATCGGGGTTGTGGTTTGTTGTGTGTTAGTTTTGTGAAGGTATGGGGAGGGAGGGCGGGGAGTTATGAGACGTGTGATTGTGCTCTCAGTCGCATTATCGGGGACATTAAGTGATCAAACTGGTCTCTCTTCAAAGCACTTCTCTCACGGTTGCCTGATGGAAGTCGCCATAGTCAGAACTACCATGCCTTTTTAAATATTTCATCATCGAGCACAACACATTCTTTTACGCAATCCTATCATTTCACCGTCAACTCACCTGACATTCATCGAATTACGTTTTGAAACGTGTGGCATTTCGAGTAGAGAGGTGTTAGAATAACATCGTTGATTGTAGGAAGTAGCATCATACGAAGCGAAGGGGTGGGTTGTGCTCTCAGTCGCATTATTGCCGCCGCTCTAGGAAGAGCTGGAGTCTCTTCATAGCGCTTCTCTTATGTATTGCACGTGGAAGTCGCCGTAGTCAGAGATTGATGATTACGGATTTGAATATTTCATCATCGAGCACATCCACTTCCCCCTTCCTCCTTCTTCCGCTGTGTCAACAGCCAATCGCTGCGTTAACAACTGCTCGTTAATTCGTTATAACTCACCCTTCCCTCCATACGTATGCAAAAACGGGCACCATATCTCCACCCAAGCCACCTTCTTAATCTCCACCCACATTCCTATCGTCCCGATGGCAAAGTGAAACGTCAGAGTCAAACAGTCGATCACTATCTGGTAAGGGTGGAGGACGTCGGTGAAGAGGGAGAGGCAGAGGGAGACTGTCTGTGGATGGGGAGGAGGTGGACAAGCGTGGGATTGTGTGTAGACGATTGTAATTGGAGTTGTTAGATTGGATGTATATTTTGTCACGATTTATAATATTATTCAGTTGAGGTTGTTCATTGTTTAGTAATAAACCACTGTTAACCGCCGCTAATAATCTTCCATAACTGTTGTTAAATGTAGCGGTCGTCCAACAGTGTATTTAAATAAACAATGACATTGTCGCCACTGCACATTTGTTGCCCATAAAATGAAGGGAGAGGACACACTCTTCGATTGTAATCGTCCCCAAACCAAAAAACTCACTTGTGTTAAAAAACATAGAGCAGATACGAGACCGTATAATGGAAGGAAACGCTCGGGGATAGGAAGTTTAGGACATGAGGACATGATTGGGATCGACTGTGTTGTCAGTGGTGTGAAGAAATGACACGATAACCAAAATATGAGAGATTTATGAAACCTTTTTGAGGACTCATTCTCTGGAAAATTGATTCACAGCTCCCTTCACTCCTTTCACACGATGGGAAAACACAAGTCCGAAACGGCTCAGCAGAAGTCACCTGCCGAGTTCTTCGCTTCAAATCAAGCGATAGCTGGCTTCGACAATCCAGGTGAGTGAGGGTTCGATTATCAGAAGAGCGGGGGGAGATTTGCCCAACACACTCTTGTTTCAAAGGTTTTAAACCTAAACACTCTCTTGCCGCTCTATTAAATAACAGGTAAATCTCTCTACACAACAATCCGCGAGCTCGTCGAGAACGGTCTAGACGCAGCCGAGAGCATAGGATCCTTGCCTGAGATAAACGTCACCGTGGAGGAACTGAGCAGGGAGGAGTTCAATAAGTATAGAGGGGTTAAGGGGGCGGAGGGGAGGAAAGATGAGAATTTGTTCAAGGACAGGTGAGAGGTGAAAGCAGGACGAAAGACAGGACTCTCTCACGGGATATATCTGGAAATAGACGCATCATTTGACAACATCATTTCACAACATCATTTCATTTCATTACAGAGGAGGTTCAAAGCGCGATTCCACAGGCTCCGAAAAAGAGGACACTTACTACATCGTCACCGTCAAGGACAACGGCTGCGGGATGTCCCACTCCTCCATCCCGAACATGCTCGGGATCGTCCTCTCAGGCTCCAAGTACGGGGTGAGGCAGACTAGGGGGAAGTTCGGGTTGGGGGCGAAGATGGCACTGATATGGGGGAAGAAGAGTACGGGGATACCGGTCACGGTTGTTACTAGTCATACGAAGAATCCGGGGGAGGTGCCGGCGAAGGTGAGAGAGAGAGAATCAATGCAACAACAGAGCATAATCATTTACGACGAATCAAATAAATTAACTCCCCAACAAACAACGCAAACAATCCCAGGTCTCCAAGTGCATCCTCGACATCGACATCTATAAGAACCTCCCCCGCGTCGAAGAGCACACAGAACGCACCAACCACTCCTCCTTCGTGGGCACCGAGTTCAAGCTCTGCATCGGCGGAAGCTGGAAATCACACGGCAAGTTCATCAAGTCGTACCTCCAGAAGGTGAGGGTGTGTCTCCTCGTTGAAGAGGCGGTTGTACTGGATATTGGCACATACAATATGGCCGGTACTTCGCACTGCTACAATATTCTAACTCGTCGGTCGCTTTCGCTTCGCTCTTCGCAGCTGGCAGTCATTACGCCTTACGCCTCGTTCTCCTTCGACTTCGTCCCCGGCACGGGATCCAAGACCACAAAGGTCTCGTTGAGTTACCCCAGGACAAGCGACAACATGCCCCCACTGAGCAAACATGTCAAACACCACCCCAGCAGCGTCAACAACCTCCTCATCCAACAGCTCCTCGACATATCCCCCAAGAAGACCCTCCTCTCCTTCCTCACCGGCGAGCTCAGCGGAATAACGAAGCCCGTCGCCCTCCGAATAATCTCCGAGCTCTCTTGCGGCGACTCCTCCTTCTCCCCCTCCATGCCCCCCTCGTCTGTAACCCAAACCCAAATAAACCGTATCTGCCAGATCCTCAAAACAGTCACAGAATTCCGTGCCCCCGACGCAACCTGCCTCTCCCCAGCCGGAGAATACAACCTGCGACTAGGCATACAACAGCACTACAACCCCGACCATCTCTTCACCCACACTTCAAAACCCGGAGCCGTAGACGGTCACCCCTTCCTCGTAGAAGTAGGCGTAGCCTTCGGTGGTTCCTGCCGTGAAAAAATAAACGTCACGAGGTTCGCTAATAGAATACCGCTATTATTCGAATCTGGTTCGGATGTGTGTACTAAAGTATGCGCTAAGGGGATTGACTGGAAAGCGTATTATATAGATCCTGTTGGTAGTAGAGTTGAGGTATTTGTTAGTATCGTTAGTACGAAGGTGCCGTTTAAGGGTACGGGTAAGGAGTATATCGCGGATAATGTTAGAGAGATTAAGGATAAGGTTACTCGAGGGATCCAGGCTTGCGCTCGTCAGATAAAGGAAATTTTAGGCGTCAGAAAAAAATTAGGGGACGCGAAGGCTAGGAGGAGTAAATTGACTCGGTACATTCCGGACGCTAGTAAAGCCCTCTTCGGTATCCTCCAAGAAGTGGTGAAGCGCAACGCCGAGAAACCACAGGAATACGCAGCTTTAATATCTTCCGTTAAATCGAAGAAGGTGACCGTCGATTCTTTCAGCGATAAGCTTAAGTTGATGGTGAATGAGGAAGTCACGAAAGCTGAAGAAAGTGACCTTATCAAATCGAAAGGACAAGGGAACCACCCGGATGAACAGAACTTTTACATAGGACCTGTTAAGGAGGAAGAGTTCGAATGGGGGAAGACGGTCGACACGGGGAAAGTATTTTTCGTGCCGAGAGGGAAGAGGCATAAGTTCGAAGGGTGGGGGGACGCGTGAACGACAACCTTTCCTGAGGGTTTGCTTTGCTTCCAAAAAAGGTTTCATTTCATCAATTATTATTCATTTCATCAATTGTAATATATCAGTCTCTCATATTAATAACATTCATCACACTTCGCAATGCCCGTACCATAGCGCGAACAATCTCCTCGTGAGTTCCGGCTTCATGTAATGGAACGTCGCGCTCTCCTCGCTGCAGCACTCTTTCTCGTATTTTAAGTCGATCGAATACCTTATGTACCAGTCCTTGCTAGTTGGAGGAGCGTTGTAAGTGAGATGATGCCCCGGCGTGAAAGGGTGAAACCTCTCCCTCCTTAGAGAATCTTTGGTGTCGTAAGGAAGCAAGTCAAACCCCATGCGGAGACACTTGGCAACCATAACATCCTCCCAGAAACCCTTGAGATGAGGTTGACACCCTTTCCCCTCCGTAGTGAGCTGCTGGTTGAGGAGTTTAACAGCGGCGCGATTTAAGACGTAACCCGCTCCGCCCGAGTTGAATACCATGCTCATGTCGCCGTCCTGCTTGAAGCGCCTTCCGAGGAAGATGGGCTTCTCTCCGCCCTCCGTGGCGGCCACGATCTCGTCTGAACCCAAGTACAGCTTCAGGTTCTCAGGGATCACGAAGACGTCGTCTCCGCCGATGTAGAACCAGTCGAATTCAGAGGAGTATATACCCGAGTCGACGTAGTTGTCGTGTATGTACGCCCACGTGGATCTTATTTTCTGCCATATGTTGTTGTACTCTTCTTCTCCCTCGTGGGGGATGTTGACGGTGTTGAGGGCCTCGTCGGTGGAGGTGGAGACGGCCATGAAGCCGTCGCAGTGTTGGGCCCAGGTTTCGCGGGCAGCAGTTACGTGGGAGGCGTGGTGGGCGGGGTAGGTGTAGATCGTGCAGAGGACGCGGGCTAAGACGAGCGAAGCGAAGCGAGCCGAGGAGAGAAGCGACCGAGTTAGTATTAAAGTGGCAGAATAACATTGACACATTATTACCAGCGAGGAACGTAGCACCGACGACGTTTGTGCAGATTTCCCTCTGCTACTACTGCTACATCACGCTTCGATAATAGTTCAGAGACCAGCTACAAACTGCTTCGTCCTCGCTGTCTCTCACCCTTCTTGGATGCCTGAAATCGCCGTGGTGCAGAGTTAGAGGAGTTAGAGGAGGAAGGGTAACAGAGCAGGAAACCTAAAACATAGGCAGGATAAGGAAGACCTAACAAAAAACTCACCTCGGTCAATGGAGAGACCTTGACATGCTCGTACATTTTGTAGTCCGCGTCACCCAGCCCCCTCGCACCTCCCTTCTTGCAGAGCTTCTCCTTGCTGGGGATGAAATTCATGGGGGGCGGGTCGCGACGCAGGGCAAACGGATCGAACACGTACCCTCTCTCGCCGTCCGCGTCCAAGGCTCCGTAGTGAGGGTGGTCGCGCAGCAACGTTGGAGAGTCAGGCTTCGTAGGCTTCATAGGAGAAGGATTACGAGGAGGAGACCTGTGAAGCACTGAATTAGCGTGGTTCGAGCCGACAGCAGGGGCGACGTCGTCACCCCTGAGGTTGCCGATACTTCGGGGCAGCGTCGGTTCGACCGGAGTGTCGACCCTTGGGTCCACAATTGAGGGGAAATAGTACACGAAAAGGAGCAGCCAAACGAGACCGAAGCAGAGCACTAAATAGATTAATTTCGGAAGTAAAGCGCTATGACGCCCTTTCGACGACGACTTCGATTTCGATAGCCCGCGACGAGGCGTCATAGACACCATGTGAAGTCGTCGCAAAGATATGATTTTTGATCTCAGAGAAATGCAAAATTTGCTCAACAAAAACCTTGCAAAACACTCCTTGCCATGTCAAGCGACGAGGACGAGGCGCCGAAGGCAAAGCGCCGGATAAGGCGCAATAGGCCCAAGAAAGAAGAGGACGAGGAATCTTTTTTGACGAAGAAGTAAGCAGCAGTGGGGGTTTCCTAAAGGCAACAGTTTGTTTTCAAAACGCTCCTCGGCCTTGGGCAGGGCCTGGGGGGCTTTGCTGCGCGGAAAAGCCTCCGCGGCACCTGCAAGCGCCCTTTGTTGTCTCTTCCTCCCTCTAACCCTGACGCCTCGCTCTCGCCCCGTCCCCAGGACCGACAAGGACAGCAAACCAACTACCCAGAAGAAGCGTCGCAAGGCCAAGGGTCGGGGGAAGTCTCCCAAGCCCAAGAAGGGCGGCGACGAGAACGACGAGAACGAGGAACCCTCGAAGAAAAAGAAGGGGAAGAAGGGGGGCGACGCCGACGACGAGAGCGACTCTGATATTGAAAATGACGGAGAGGAGGACCAGGTGAGGAGGGCTGGAGGAAGACGACATACACTTCATGAAAAGGGGCTCACAATAGAACCCACTGCGGTAAAAAAATCATCCCGCCTCGCGTCACAGGGGCTGAGCAACACTCTCTTCAACAAGCTCAAGGGGAAAGGCTCGACGAGGAAGAAGAAGAAGAAAAAGAAGAGCGCTGATGATAAAGACGATGAGGACGAGTCGCCTGATGAAGCTGAGAAGATGAAGAGGACTCGAAAGTCCAGGAAGTCGACCATGGACACGGACGATGAAGACGACGAGGACGGACCCAGTTCGCAGGCCAACGCCGCGTCGCAGAAGGTCTCGCTCTTCGGGGGAAAGTTCCCCTGGCTAGCTAGGGGTGGTTCGTCCAAAGCCACTGCGACGAAAAAGTTCAAAATGTGGAAGCCCCAGTGGTACAAGAACAAAATGAAGAACACCACGCTTCCCTTCCAGATGGGCCTGCGCCCTCTTCAAGTCCAGAAGGACGAGAGGGACTCAAAGCCCGTGCCCAAGAACTACGCAGGGTCGCAGATGGATGATGTCATCTCGATCCTCATCACTTCGATGGAGAACCTGGTCGACGACCCGATCGTCGTCCACCCTCTCGTCCGAATTCACTGCGTGGACGTCACCACAGGCAAGTACCTGGAGAGGGTCAAGCGAAAGGGCCAAAAGTTCGAGTCGGCTACGACTCAGTTTGAAAAGCAGACAGTCCTGCCTACGAAGCCCAATAAGAAGAGACAGCCGAACAAGAAGTGCACCTTCGTCCCCCCGGTCTGCACGTTGCCTTGGAGACTCAGTGGAGTCCGTGGAGCGAACCCGCAGTGGCACGAGCAGATACAGATCCTCGAGAGTTACACGACCTTGTTGAACGAGAAGACCCTGCTGCTTTTTGAGATCCTCGACTTCGGTCCTACGGTGCCCATCGAGGAGGCCAGGAAGGGGGAGGGCTACTACAGGATTGCCTGGGGCTTCTTGAAGACCCGCGGGGCTAATGGGGCGATCAGAGTGGGGGTCAGAGAGCTGCCCAAAGGCGCCAAGCCAGACCTCAACAATGAATACAGCGACTACACCGCTGAGCTGGCCGAGAGCCAGAAAGTCTGTCGTCTTCAGCTCTACAAATACCAGAACGACTCCGCGCTCGTCAAGGAGCAGGCCTTTTACCGTGGCTTGCCAGCGTTCGTCGACCCTCCCGCAACTCCGGAAGTTCCCCGGGTATTCCTGCAGTACCTGCGGCAGAAGAAGGTGAGAACGAAGTCAAAAATTACGGGACTGTTTCTACGCAATCCTAACTCGTGAGCGCCAAACTTCACGCTCGCTCCTCCTTGATTCGCTCGTCGTAGGTCCCCTACGCCTCTTCCATGACAGTGATCATCGGGCCGGTCTCAAAGCCGCGCACCCAAATCGTTCTGAGGCGCCCCAACGCCCCCTGGGAGCACGAGAAGCACAAACTCAAGTTTCAGCAGCTGGCGACTGTAACTGTGACTGCTGGAGGTGGAGACATGGGAGGAGTGAAGATGGATGCAGCGAGAGCTGAGGTCGTTCGCCGAGGTGCCATGGTGAGTAGTTGAGTGGGCGTGTTCACAGTGCCAACGCGCAATCTTACTTACTCATCCCCAAACAACTTGAAATTCACAGCTTCGGGCGAGAAAACCCACCGAACAGTGCGTCATGCCGACCAAGCTCCTTCACCGC
Organism: Triparma verrucosa; assembly: GCA_030267905.1. Taxonomy (NCBI): domain Eukaryota; class Bolidophyceae; order Parmales; family Triparmaceae; genus Triparma; species Triparma verrucosa. The sequence continues at coordinate 25,707 of BRXX01000427.1, forward strand.
CTTCACGCCGGGGAACAAGGGGCCCTCACCATCAAATTCAATAACTCCGGCTCTCTGCTCGCCGTTGCATGCAGCAAGGACGACTTCACCTTTCCCATTCGCATCTACGATTCGGAGTCTGGCAACCTCAGGCACGAGTTCGTCGGACACCACTCCCTTGTGTACGACATGCAGTGGAGCCTAAATGACAAATACTTGGTGTCAGCCTCAGCTGACGGGACTAGCAAGGTGTTCTGCCTCGGCGGCCTGTCCTCGAATAAAGTGACAGATTCGGATGACGAGGAAGACGAAGACGCTGAGAAGGAGAAGGGCGAGGACAACGAAGAGGAGGACGACGACGACGATGAGTCCATGACTTCCTCCCTGGTGGGCAAGAAGGCAACGAAGAAGGTCGAGTCTCCCGCTTTGCGTGGGCCCCCCTTCCTCATGTCAACGCTTCAGCACAACCCCCCCGTCTTCCTTTACTCCGCCACCTTCCAGCCTCCCTCTCCGGGCACCAAGTCCATGGATAACTCGGCTCCGCTCGTACTGACTGGCAGCTACGACTCGGCCATCAGGCTCTGGGATCCCGTGACGGGGTCCAACTTGGGCCTCACCGGAGGAAAGCGCTTCCACGACAGCTACGTCAACGCGATGGTCTTCGATCACAAGACTGGAAGGCTCTACTCAGGAGACGGAGTCGGGTGCATCATAATCTGGCGCAAGCAGGGACAGTCCAAGACGGGCACCGACTACGTCGTCATGAGGAAGATCGACAAGCTGAAGGAGCTCAAGGGCCTGCCCATCATGTCACTGAGTTTGGACCCCTCGAGGCCCACGGGAAGGGGCCAGGTCCTGATTGCGGCGCACGAGAACACCTTGAGGGTCTTCGACCTGTCGACCCAACGCCTCACCTCAGCCAGCTACGCCGGGGCCGACAACCACAACAGCATCGTCAGGGGGTCTTACTCTGCGTGCGGCAAGTACGTAATCTCCGGGACTGACCAAGGCAACCTGCTCGTTTGGGATAGCAAGACGGGGCTTCGAACGTCGTCCAGTTTGGATTCCGTCAGGTGAGAATAATATGATGGTTGTGTTTTGGGGGAACTGGGGGGGGAGCGAGTTGGTTTGACACTTTTACTTACACATAAATTTATTATATTATTATTATTGCGTCGTAGCTTCGCCGAACCGATCAACAGCGTCGTTTGGCACCCCACCCAACACTGCGTGGCAGTGTGCTGCTATGGAGGACCATTTCCGGTCCTCATGTACTCGGCTGACAGAGACCCAAGCAAGCAGATGGCCGCCCCGGGACAGGGGCTGGAGGTAGGGGACGGAGAAGAGGGGGGAGCGGGGGAGAGAGATGACGTAGTAGACGACGATCAGAGGAGGGCGCTCCTAGAGGAAAAGAGGAAGGCCAACAGGGCCCGGTACCAGGAGCTCCGGGACAAGGCCTTGAAGAGGCGGCAAGGCGAAGATGAAGAGTAATAAATTATGCTTTACTTTATTCCCCAAATTTGTTTTGGGGTTTTGCTTTAGAGGGCGTTTATGGTGTTGCTATTGGTGTGCGGTCAGTGAAAAGCATCTTGGCTTGTTATGAAGGAGGAGGCGTGGGAGCGAGTTGAGGACAGTTGTTCTGGTTTTCAATGAATTAGCCTTCGGGTGATAGATCTATATTTGATTTGTAGCGTTAAAGAAATTTGCGAGAACACGCTGCAACGTGTCACACAATGTTGATTTATCGAGCATTTCAGTTTTTAGGCTAATTCAAACCTTTTCTTGATAAGTTTTGGTCATATTCTTCTCTTTAAGACCTCTGAAAGGAATAATATACCACTCAAAAGTACAAAAAAGGGATTTGAAGATGGTTTAAGATATGAACAAAAAAAGCTCCAATATGGCCCCAAAAGTGTTCCCATAGATATTTAAATATACTCAATTTTTCAAATATGGAACTTATTGTGTCTATAAAACTTTTAATCGTGAAAATCAATTTTGAAAAAAAGCCAGAATGGGCTTTTCTCAAAATATTTAAAAAGGAAAAGTTCTTTGAGAGGTCTTAAGGTGAATAATATGAACAAAATTGACCACAAAGTTCCTCTGTTTTGAGATAACAAATTTTCTCTGCTGCCGCAGAGCGTCCGCTGCTTCTATTGCAAATGCTTTACTTTAATGCTATATTATCATCATCTTTATCATTCATATATACTACCCCCTCTACTTCTTCAATAACCGCTTCTGGTTGAGAGCCGTGTACACTCCGTTCGGATTCTTATACTTAGGGAACTTCAAAACTTGACCAACCTTGCCACCGCCCCCCCCACCCCCTCCTCCCCCGCCCGTAGGATAACTAGATCTAAAATGCCTCTCCTTTGTCACGGGATGTTGACCTACTAACTGAAAAGCCCCCCCCTCGCCCCCCCCGCCTCCCCTCGCGAGCCCCACGCCATTCCTCATGTCGGAGGCCACCTTGGTCTCCCTCCTCAACTTATTAAAAGTCAGCTTCCCCGCGGACATAGGCGCCCCTCCCCAGCCCCCCCCCGCCCCCCTCTTGACAAGTTTCTCCCTCTCCGCGCGCCCCAAGAGCATGGTCTCCATGGCCTTCCTTTTCTTCCCCATCCCCAGCGTCTCTACCTTGGCCACTGAGGCCCTATTCCCCTTCATCTCGTCCCTCAGCTTCCGCATCTTGACTGAGTGCCCCTTGATGACCCTCTTCCTATTGTTCAGCACAACGTACATGTTCTTCCAGTTCGTCGCGCGGCCGTACAATATTGCGTCCCTGGCGCTGTTGTGGACGGAGCTCTTGGTCTCACTCCTTTCCTCCTCTTCCATTTTCGCCTCCTCCTCACTCTCCTTGGCCGCCAGGCCCTTCCAAAGCCCGAGCATCGACGTCGCCAAGGCGACGGCCCGCTCGCTCACGTAAAATCCCTTGGCGTACTTCTTGACGAGCTTTTGCACCACCTTGCCAACTCGAGTCTCTTCTAGCAGCTGCGAAGAATGTAGCGAGTCAAGTGGAAGGATCACGTAGGACGTTAACCCTAGCACTGGAAATACGTGGCGGTGATAGTACGGAGACCAGCTTCTTACCTTCACAGAGACAGGCAGACGTTGAAAGCCCCCCAGAATGTTCACTATTTTCCGGCGAGGATCTTCCCCCTCGCCACCCGGCCCCTCTATCCCTCCTTTTGGCTGTGGCAGCCTGCAAAGCTCCAGCAACTCCTCTCCTTTCCTTCTCACGTCCTTCGCGAACTCTCCAAAGGGCACATCGAACATGTCAGGCCTGTCGAACTTTCCCCTGTGAAAGTCCTGATTGACCAGCAGCCTCCACCACAGCTGGTCCAGCTTGGCCTTGTGTGTCTGTGCCACTTCCGGACACTGTGCCTCCAGCTCTACCAAATATTCCACCGTCAGCACTTGCTTCGTCAGCATCCTGCTCTCTGCCTCTTCTCTCTTGCGCTTAGCGTGAGCGACAATCACTTTATCTATTAACATATCGAACGTGTCGCTGTCAAAGTATGAGAATGAGGACACATCAAAGAGGCCAAGATGGGTTGCGATGACCTTCAGCGATAGAGACACAAGTGTTTCCATCGTACGATTAGAGAGAATCTGCAAGGTGCACTAGACTTTAATCGCTATCGATCACAAAATGAGTAGATAAACGCTGTTGTGAAAGTAGGATCTCGGACGCAATAATTGCTTCCAGGAAATCAGGACTCCAAAATTGAGCCCTGAGCCCATTACCTTGTTCAAAGTTTTCAAAATCATTTCCGCGGAACTCATACACAAAACACACGTTACCCTGCCGGCAATCCTCACAAACTTGGCGACCATCCCCCCCCCGCCTCCTCCCCCTCGCCTGAACCTTCTGTACTGACCTTGCCTGAACAAACTTTTAACCAACCCCTCAAGCATGGATGGCAATGCCTTCGCCCGCCGTTCCAAGGCGCGCATGTCCAATCTGCAGAACATGCAACGCTCCGGTGCTTCGTCAACCGTCAACGGCGACGGTTCTACAATAAAGTCATCGATGAATGATGAGACGCAGGTGAGACCTAACTTTACTATATCGCCCTCGCAGTCAAACCTAAAACCTGTCAATTCTCTCCTTCTCCCCTCTCCCCGCCTTCCCGTCATCTCCCAAAACACAACGCCTTAACCCCCACAATCCTCGCTTCGCGTCTGCTCCCCCCCCCTCCAGTCTACCGCCTCCTCCGATTCCAACCTCGAGTACAAGGGTGAGACTGGCCTCGCCCAGTTCCTTCGCCTCCGCCGCGAGGCTTGGAAGATCCGCCTTGGCAGCATGAAAATAAACAAGCGCCTCGTCAGGCAGACGTTCGAGGCGTGGAGAACTTACAGGGACTACGAGCCGAAGCCGACCAAGGAAGAGCTTGCAGCCAGGCGCAAGCACGAGGTGAGGCAGGGTTAGCATGGGTCGATCGACTGAGATACAGCTACTGGGCTTCAGGCGCATTGTCAACGTATTCTACACCCCCTTCTCAAATCTAATTCGTCGCTTCGCTCCTCGCTCCAACCCTGACAGCTTGACGAAATCGAAAGGAAGCGCAAGATGCGGCAGGGTGAGAGAGAGTTAGAAATACGTCAATATTGTTTGTTTTATGAGGTTACTCCCACTCAATAATTATCGCTACTTCGTTCTAATTCGTCGCTTCGCTCGCTCCTCGGCTCGCTGCCCCCCCCCTCTCCAGTTCCGAAAAATTACTTCGGCAAGAATGCACTCTCTGCCGACTACATAATTGAGCCCGGCGTCAATGACTGGAGGACCCTTCAATGGATGGACTCGGTCCCGGTCCCCTACACTGACAAGTTCGCCCCCCTGGATCCGCTCCCTCCTCAGCTGCCCTTGACCATGGAGGAGATGTACAAGAGCGCAATCGACCTCGGCAAGGCGACGTACATTAGGCAGCTCCTCAAGTACCGCAACGAGCACCCCAAAAAGCTCAGCCCGCTCCTGGTATCTTACGCGATGCAGAGCGGCTTCCCTACAATAGTCAAGGTCATGCTAGACTTTGGAATCAGCGCCAATGGTGAGCTGGGAGTGTGTCAGTGGTCATGTTTTCTGCCACTTTAATTTAACTCAAATCTTTCGCTCCACCCACTCCCACCCCTCGCTCCACCCCCCACAGGCACTGCGATCCTGCCCTACATGCAATCTCGCAACAAGAAAAACCGCTGCACCACGAACAATACGTTCTTGCACAGAGCGGCCCACAGACTGGATGGCCCCACGATACGCCTCTTGATCCAGCACGGGGCCGACGTCAATGTGAAAAATTCGCTCGGGCGAACCCCCCTCCACCTGGCTTCCGCAGGTTTCAGACAGGCCCAATTTTTGACCCTCAGGCATACGCACCCTGCCCAGATTCTCCTCTTTGCCGGCTCGTACGCTGATGCGGCTGACATGTACGGTTTGACCCCGCTGCATCTCGCCTGTTTGTCTGGCGACACATTTGCGATCCGCGCCCTAGTTCTCGCCGGGGCTAATGTTTTAATCGAGGACAAGGTAAGATGGAATTCTCCAAATCCTCTCCCTCTCCCTCTCAAACTCTCAACTCTCATCTAACCCTAACCCTGCCCCTTACTCATCCAATCAACCCCAGAACTTCAAACTCGCCTTCGAATTCGCCAATAAGACCTTTCGCTTGGAGGTCCTGCAGACCCTCGACAGCGCCCTCAAGGCCAGTGGTCGCCCCGAGGAATTCAAAATGATGTTCGCCAAGTCGAACGCCCGAAAAGTCTTCCGTCACATCATTTCTTCTTTCGCTGTTATCTGCAAGGTCTGCCAGCGTCGCGTGACGACCTGCAGGCACAACAGAATGACTAAGTACTCTTACTGGATGATGACGCACAAGTACACTCCCAGGGACTGCGACAGGGAGTTCGCCATGAGGAAGGCGCAGAAGGTGAGTGGCAGCGATATAGCGAGGGCATTCACCGCTCCATAATTCGACCTCAATGTCTTCTCTATTCTAACTCGTCGTCGTTCGCTCTCCGTCGTCGCAGCGCGACATGACGGCCCCCATCCCCAAGAAATTTGGTAAACCCTGGAACGGGCCCTTGTACGACGCCCCCGATATCGTTGACCAGCTTGAGAGACGCAAAATCCCCGAGGGGTCCCAGATTGGCCGACCGACTCCCGCCGCTGACTTGTCCAAGAACTTTGACAGTATGGGGAACTTGCCCTGGGAGACTTTCTTGTCCGAGGCCAAGGCCGACAAACGGAGAAAGAACGCCCCGAGCACTCAAGCTGAGAAGCCGCCTCCGAAGTGGGAAGAGCTGACATTCGCAGAGCGCAAGGTTGAGCTGAAGAGGAGGGCAAAAGTTGCAGAGCAAGAGAGGCAAGCCAAGAAGCTGAGACAACTGCGAGGAGAGGAATCATCCTCCGACGACTCCGACTCTGACTCCAGCGTTTCTCGCGAGAGGAAGAGGAAGGCCGAGCTTGCGAAGAATAAGAAGTCCCGGCTCCAAAGGCCTCGCGGATTTACTCAACTCGATCCCTTTGCCAAGAAGGGCGCCTTGCTCAATGATGCGGCCAAGGACCTCACAGATCCCAAAGATAAAGTGAGGAAAGAAAGAAAGACAAGGGACAAGCAAATGTGGGAGGACGGAGAATTTTATAAGCCCAAGGACGCCAAAGAGCTTGCAAAGGAGGTGAGCTAAACCCCGGACACAAAATTTTTCCACTCTACTCTCTCTAACTCTTAACTCATTGTCTCGCAGGCGAAGCTGCGTGAGCCACGCGACTCCAGGCAATCGCGCGGGACGCGCGATTTCCGCAAGTCAGGAGGCTTCGAGTATATGACCGAGGAGCAGCGCGAGATCAGGGCGAAAGCGAACTGGAGGTACCTTCGCGAAAAGTTGAAACCCGCCTCCCGCCTGCTGCTTCGCCAGCAGGTTATGCGGGACCCGACCAACCTCCAGAATGTCATTCGCCTGGCCGTCGCTTGTGTCGACACCGGCGCTAAGTCTACCCCCTCCCTCGCCCGGTTGTCCTGCTTGCTGTTTGATAAGTCGCTAATGATGGGCTACGACCCCAGCGAGTGTGACGGCGGAGAGGGTCACTTCTGGAAGAAATACGCCAGGGCCCAGTCTATCTGCTGGGAGCTTGGCGGGGGCCATTTGGAGGATGCAGATATTAAGGGCAGGGAGCGCCTTCACTTGCAGCGGTCCCTTCAGGGCTGGGAGCAGGCCCTGCACTTTTTGAACAACGCGACGGATCCCAAGTGCTGGGCAGAGTGCGCCATGGTCTCGCAGCGGCTAGGCGACCAAGAAACGGCGGCAAATGTGCTAGGAAAGGTAATGCAGTCCTTCCCGTCAAACGAGCAACAGGCCAACGTGGCTATTCACGCCAGCGCTATCTTGGCTCAGCTCGGCAACTACGAGCAGGCCGTCATGTACATGCACCACGCTCTCGTCAAGGGCGCCCCGGCACCTCTCACCGACCTCCACCTCATGTTCTTCATGTCTCGCCTCCACGAGCGGTGGGCGTACAGCAAGAACCAGAAGTTCGCGCGACCCCCAGCGTCGGCCCTCGACCAGGCCAGGGCTGGCTTCGCTCGTTGCTACGAGAGCGAAGAAGAGCTCGGGGGCGTCATGTTTAAGACAGAATGGACGGTGGGCGGCGCTGCGGCGTGGATCAAGTCGGGCGCAACTTGGAAAAAATACGGCGACGCGGCGTCAGCTGCGAAGCAGTACCTCATCGCCTGCGACATGTACGCGGAGGCTGTGCGTCGCGACCCACCGCGGCCCCTCAAGCCCGGGCCGTACCTCTTTCTCTCTCGGGCGTATGCGCGCGCAGGAAAGACAGATGCTGCAATCGAGGCCGCGGAGACGGCCTTGGAAATTGCCGCGAGACAGAGGGTGGAAAGGAAGAGTAAAAGTTCCAAGGAAAAGAATTTCGTCAAAGAGCAGCTGCTTCACTACGAGACTGCGCTCGAAAACCTCAAGGTCACAACCTACTCGTTCGACGAAGAGCTTCGTCTCGATGTCATGACAATGCTTGACAAATACAACGCCGCTATTCCTTCCACCGATGTCCTTCGACAAGTCTCCGCGGCAGCTATTGCTCAACAGAAGGCCGTCGAGGAGAAGCTCATCATGAAGAGGACTAGAAAGAGAAAGAGCACCATCAGATGGGCTGCTCTTCGCGACAGGTTGAAGGACGCCGCGAGGCGCTACTACTCGATGCAGCTCCTCAACGCTCCTAGGGAAGCCCTCAGCGGGCAGATGCTCGCCAAGATGGGCATCCTGTGCTGCGACACGGGCCCAAATTCGACACCTCAGCTTGATCGCTGCGCTGCGATTGTCCTCCAGAAGGCTGTAGACGCTGGATTCGACGGTGATCCCGAGGACCCCAATTCCCTGGCGAACTTCTGGACCTGCTTTGCGCGGGTCAACTATCGTATATGGACACGCGATGGCATTCGTGCGGAGCGCATCCATCTTGCGAAGAGCTCGTGGGCCTGGGACAAGGCCTTGGGCCACGTCAAGGTCGCTTGTGACGTGGGCTGCTGGAGGGAGTCGGCGACCGTCCTTGTTTCATTGGGCGACTACCCCAGAGCCGCCCAGACTCTCGGCGTCCTCATTCGATCCTTTCCGTCTTATCCAATGCTCCAGGCGGTGCAGCTCGAGGCCGCAATGATTCTCTTTCAGATGCGGCAGTATGATCAGGCCCTCATTTACGCTAGAATGAGCCTCCAGACCAACCGTCTCCCCGCACCTCTCACTCACGCCGACGTGATGTTCTTCATGGCAAGAATATACGACAAGCTAGCGATCCATTGGGACGAGAATAAGGACATGGAGAGGGAGCAGCGCAGGGCGGACAGAAAGGCCGAGAAGGAGTGGCTTAAGCAAGACAAACTGGACAACCCGGAAAAATACGAGGACGAGGAAGAAGACGAGGAGGGATCAGGCTCTGACTCCAACTCAGGGTCTTCTGATTCTGACTCCGACGAAGAATCTGATTTTGAGGACATTGGCGAGGCCAGACGCGAAATTGCGTACAAGTCAAGAATGAAGGTTTTCACTCACTTGAAGGAAGTCCAGATCATCAAGGACGAGGTCGAGTACGACGATTGGATCGAAGACCCTAATACCTACCGAGATTTTGCGAAGACGGCGGTTGATTCTGGAAAGTACCTCCTGGCCGTCGATCTTTACAAGGACGCAATTCACTTTGCATCTCCTGACGACGATAACTCAGACAGTGACTCAGACAGTGACTCAGATAGCGACAGCAACAGCAGTAGCAGCAGTAGCGAGAGTGAATCTCCGGAAGAGGTGAGGGAGGAAGGAAGTGAATGAATCGTCGCTCACCATCTGGTGCTCGCTACACTACTTTTCTTGACAACCTGACACCTGACACACATTTCCTAACTCGTCCGCCCGCCTCGCTCCTCTTGTCGCCGCTCCGTAGAAAAAGAAACGCATGACCATCAGAACTGAGCTCGCGAACACCAAATTCAATACCAAGCGAGAAACGAAGGTAGAAGCGGAGGCGAGGGCGATCACAGAGAGGAGGGAGGCAGAGCTCGCCAAGCAGCAAAACATCAAGGCAGATAAGCTCGCAACCCTTTGGTTTGGACTCGCCAAGGCTCACTGCAGGTGTGGGCAGATGCAGTTGGCGATAAGGGCGTGCAGCGAGGCTCTTTCTGTTCCGCACCAGAGCGAGAACGTCGCATCGAAGGTGTCGTCCATTTTGACCCACTGGCAAGCCTTGAGCGACTCCGAACAGCCGCACTCGACCTTTGAGGAGGAAATCAACGCGCCTCTGCCCAATCTTTTCGACAAGTACATGAACGACAACAATCAGATGCTCAAAATTGACTGGGATGAGTTTGATGAACCCGAAAAGGATGGCGACCTATCTGCGAAAACGGCCGAGACTGACATCGTCGCTGACTACCGAAGGAAGCTGAAGCTATCTTCGATTGACATGACGGGAGTCGCAAGCGAGGACCTCAAGGGTCTGCACACGATTGAGGACATTGAGATGCACCTTTCTACGAAGCGGAGGTGGCAAATTCTCAAGGAGGGCATTAAAGGCCTAGCGAGGGAGAGTCTCCGCGAATCCTTGATCAGTTGCTTCAGAGCGAACGCGGGAAAGATGGAGCGAGACTGCGGTGACGATAATATCATCGACATAGCCACCTTTGGCTTCAATTGCGCGAGCGAAAACAATGGGGGTGCCAACGACACCGCGCAGCTTGCAATCGGTGCGTGCTTGCTGTTGGCCAAGGCCCACGACTTCGACTATCTGGACATCCTCAAGAAGCGAAATCCAGACGACCCGGATTTGGTGACCAGGACGGCGGCGAGGCTCTGGAAGGCGAGGGCGATCTGTCACTGGCGCGTCTACGAAAAGCAAGGTTTGGGCAGTGGCAAGGGAGAGAGGGCGCACCTGGAAAACAGTTTATTCGCCTGGGATCAGGCTCTAAAGCACATGTCGGTCGCAGGCGATCCCACCAACTGGGTGCTATATGCCAAGGCGGCGACGTGCAAGGGTGACTACCAGATAGCCGCCAACAGCTACGGTACCGTCTTGCGGTCGTTCCGAATCAAGGGAATCCAAAATATTGCAGTGACCTGCGCCAGTCTTTTGAAGGCCCTTGGAAATTACGACCAGGCCGTTGCGTACCTCTTCTCAGCAATTTCCATGACTATGGAGCCCCCCTACGACTCGATCGACCTAGCCTTCATGATGGCCAGGCTGCACGAGGAGTACGCGTTCCACATCCAGAAGAAGGCCAATGAGGCCGTCGAGGGCGGCGAGGCGGAGCCTCCTGAAATGGCTAATAACAATATGAACATTTCAAGAACCGCGTTCAGCGCCGTATATCAGCAGCTTCAGGACCTCGACGACGGACCGAAGCACGACAGCGTCATTGATTGGCTCCTCGACTACAAGACCTGGTTGAAATACGGAGACCAGTGCGCATCAGCCGGCCACCACATATTTGCTGCTGACATGTATGAGCAGTCCTTCCGGAGGCTGAAGCACCTAGACAGCCACCCGGACAAGTCCAAGGTGAACCTCAAGCTTGCTAAGAGCCTGCGCAAGTGCGGTCAGAACGAGAATGCCTTGGACGCCATCGGCGCTGCGATGATCTTTGAACAGAACGAGGGCATCAAGGCAAAGATAAATCTACTGAAGAAGGCTTGGATGCAAACTGGCGAGCAACAGGGAAATCGAAGGGTAAAGCGGCAGACGTTCTCGCCCGACGGCCAGATGCTCTTCAAAATTGCTATAATGTTGCCGATGCTGGACGTGATGGACCAATTCATCCCCAAGCCCGAGCCCCGTCAGCCGGACCTCGAACTCGCTAAAATTCGGGCCGCCCGCGAGTTAAAGCAGAAGAATGGAAAGTGGAAGCACCTCCGTCGACGCTTAAAGGAGTCAGCTAGGATCGAATTCGCCAAGCAAGTCGTGGAAGAGATCCATTCGTTGCCGAGCACAAGCGTTAAAAAGGGAATCCTCAAAGGCACCATCACTGACTTTGAGAAGGAGGATCTGAAGAACGCTACTGGAAAAGAGGGCTACGCTAACCAGTCCATGAGTCTCGCCAAGCTAGCTCAGCTCACGCCCGACGAACTCAAAGCCAGGGACCAGGTGACTGTTGCGCTCAACATGATTGTGACAATGGGCAAGCTTTGCCACGACTCCAGCGGAGCCTCAAACGCCATGCATCGCTGCGCCGCGACGTTAATGCAAAGGGCGGTCGATTGCGGATACGTTGGGGATGGAAAATTTTACCGCAAATTGGCGTCCAGCCACTTTAAGGCGTACCTGAGTGGAGGCGTCGCGGGCGAAAGGGCTCACCTGCAGCTCGCCAGCGACAGCTGGGACAAGGCCTTCGAGCACCTTGAGAACGCAAGCAAAGTGGAGTGCTGGATTGAGGCGACCGAGGTTCGCGTCCACAACGGCGACCTCGACAGAGCTGCCCAGACGCTTGGCGTACTAGTCCGTTCCTTCCCCAAGTACAAGGGCCTGGCCACCATCAGCATTCTATCTTCCAGTATACTTCTTAAAATGGGACACTTCGAGCAAGCGAGGGCCTACATGTACGACGCCATGTCACGCGGAGCCCCCACGCCTTACACCCAGAACGACCTCACCTTCTTCATGGCGCGGGTCTATGAAAGGTGGAGTGAGGAGGTCTCCGAAGGCGAGGGCGTCGACGACACGGACAGGAAGAATCTCAGAAAAACTGCCGGCGACGCGTACTTCGCTGTTTACAAAAACCTAAAGCAAACGAATAACCCCCTCGTGATCGACAACGGCGTGACCAAAAGCTTCAACGTCTTTCTGTCCTCTGCCACTACATGGCGATGGTTCGCCGAGAAAGCCTGTCTGGCGAACCACTTCCTGCTGGGAGGCATGCTCTACGAGCAGGGCGTTCGCAGGGACAGCACGCTCGTCGGCAAGGATTTGAGGGCACTTCTTTGTTTTGGAGCCGCCAAGTGTAGCGCAAGGTCAGGCGACATGGAGTACGCGCGAATTTGGCTGAAACACGGGCTCGAGGGGACAGCCGACTATCGCCAGCACTTGAAGGCGAAGGACCAAATGCAGATGCAAGCTGTTCTGGAGGCGTGGGAGAACCCCACTAGCAAATTTGCCGAGGACATGCTCACTCCGGTGCCCAAATTATTGAGTAGCTTCGCCCTCATCTCTCCTAGCGCTGCCACAACGCCGATGGGGACCCCGCGAACTGTGAGAGGTGACGATATGACGCCGAGGACAGGCAATGCTACGCCCCGTACTCCAAGGGGCGACATCGACAATTTGCTCGGCACCCCCGTGCCGCAGTACGTCACAGACAACGCAGTGAGCCAGCGCTGGAGCAGGATCAGAAAGGCGGTGAAGGGCAAGGCCCTTGCGACTATTGTTGACGACGTGAAATACGCCAAGGGGAGCGACGTCCCGGATCTCGCCCGAAGAATCGGCTACGTTCTAGTGTCCGACCAACCTATTGTGAGCTCTGCGATCCTGCAGTCCTTGGCTGACAAGGGTCACCACGGCACCGACCCGGCCAAGTTCTGCCAAAAGCTGGCCGAAGCGCACACGAACTCCTGGTTCGAATCGAAAGGACTCCTTGCAAGCAGGTTGAATCTAGTCATGGCTCAAGAGGGCTGGCGTAAAGCTCTCACGCACTTGAGTGTCGCCAGCCAGCCCATTGCGTGGGCGTGGAGCGTCGCGGTGAATACTAGCTTGGGGAACTGGGAGGAGAGTGCCGCGCAGCTGGGCACGCTCATCCGGTCCTTTCCCCAGATTCACGCAGATCCTCTTGCCGTAATTGCCATGACGGCTTCTAGCCTTCTGGCCGGCTTGCATAATTACGAGCAAGCCTGCGCCTACCTTTTCGATAGCATCGAAAAAGGCCCCCCCCACCCTTTCAACGAGGGAGACATGGCCTTCTTCATGGCGCGGCTCAACGACAGGTGGGGAGGAGGCGAGGGGGCTAGGGAAGCCTTTGAGGTGCAGTCCAAGGCTCTGGAGAATGGCGCAAAGATTCCCAAGGCGGATTCTCCGAAGAAGAAGAAAGTGAGACTGATTGGTGATCCAGTGGAAGACGAGGAGGAGGAGGAAGTAGAGGACGATGTGGAGATGGTCCCGACCATGCTAGACGACGATGGAAACCCCTGCCCGTTGCCAGGCACGGCCAAGTGCATTACCATGAAAAAACGTCGAGATAATGCAACCGAAGCGTACAGCCACGTCTTCGCATCCTTCAAACAGTTGGAGGAGGGAGGAGTTCCTGAGAAGCAGGCGATCAGGCTCATGAATAGCAAGGAGCACAACTCCACCAAGAGCTGGCTCGCGGACGCCAGGACGTGGTTGGCTTACGCGGAACTGGCCGAGCTCGGCAACATGTCCGTATTAGCCGCCGATATGATGACCAAGGCCTGCGCGCAGAACAACGCCACCAAGAAAATGTGGATCAAAAGGGCAAGGTGCTGTAGGATGGTTGGCGACATGGTTGGAGTCGACGAAAGCCTGAAGAGCGCGCTGGAGTTCGGCGGGGACACCGTTCTAGACAATTTGTCACCAGAGGAAAAGAGCGCCCTCAAGGCCGCGAACAAAAGCATCAGGAAGCTGAAGAAAATGTGGTTCGAAGACGAGGCCGAAACTGCCGCTTGGCTCAAGAAGGACGCACCCAAGGAGGGAGAGGTCCTGGGCCCTATGCGGACAATGCTGAAGTTGGGGCTCAAAGATCTCATCGCGACCCGTGTGAAGCTCCAAGAGTCCTCCGCGAACCCCTCGAAACCCCAGGAAGAGGCGAAGCCGAAGGAGAGGCCAAGACTCTTGAAGAGGAAGGCGGAAGCCTGGCGAGTCCAGCGTCGCGACGCGGCCAGGGTGATGCTCTGGCAATGGCTTAAGGTCGGCGTCAAGAATGCGGCTCGCTCGCGAGTTTTGGAGCGGTTAGCGACAGTCAAGGGAGGGCAAGTAAGAGGAGGAGACCTGGCTTGCGTCGGAATACTTTGTCTCAAAAGTAGCTTGAGGCGCGCAGGGACCTTGATGCTCGAGCAGGCGATGAGAGAAGGATTCGAAGGAGTCGACGTTCCTGTTGTGGCGAAAAAGGACGAGGCAGGTGCCGAAATTGTAAAAGAGGGCGAGGAGAAGCAGAAGGACGATGTCAAGGTCGAGGAGGAGAAGAAGACCGAGGACGCTCTACCGCCCGTGACCTCCGAGCTTGTTGGAACCATGATCAAGGGTATCACCAAAGCAAGGTTCACCAGGGCGCTCGAATCCGCTCACGCAGACCTGGCGTTGGACGGAGCCGACAGATTTCATTGCGATAAGTCGCTCGATATGGCCAAGGAGGCGCTAGCGTGCAAGGAGAACTCCATGTCGCCCAAGTGCTGGATTGCACTACTGAGGAGTCAAGTGAGGTCTGGTTTGCTTACGGAGGCGATGGACACGAGCAAGAGTTTCCAGAAGCTGAAGGCCAACAACGATTACTTGGCACATGCTTGCATCACGAACGCTAGTTTGTTGCTAACATTTGGCGGAGAGAACAAAGCTGAGCTGGCCCTCGACGCGGTCCGCATGGCTATGGAAATAGAGGCGGAGGGAACGAGGAAGTGCGGGCTGATGAGAAAAGAAGTCGCCTTCCTCTTCGCGTGGTGCGTCAAGAGGTCGAACGACTCCAAGCTCGCCAAGGCCATGGAAATTTCGGACTCCGACTTTGAGGCCTTTCTCGGCGTTTATGAAGACAAGGCCCTCTTGCTATACGAAGGCGTGTTTCAAGAGGAGAACAGGCTAGGCTTGATCCCGACAGGCGGCGACAAGAAGAAGAAGAAAGTAATTTCTTTCGCCGAGAGACTCTCGAGGGAATCCACCCCGGAGGCAGGGATAAGGGAAAAGACAAGGGAGGAGCAGCTAGAGCCTGTGAGGGAGTGGTTGGGTCAGTACCAAACTTGGCTGAGGATGGGAGTTCGGTGTGCAACTGCTTCCCAACCTCTCTTTGCAAGCCTTTTCTTCAGGCACGCCTACAACATGGTTATAGACAAGGAAGCGAAGGCTGCCGCCAACGACAAAGTCAAGTGCGCGAGGTTGGCGGTGCTTGGTTACTGCAGAGTTGGACGTTTCGACTTCGCGGATACCTTCGTCAGCCGGCAGGTGCAAGACTCCTTCAAGGAAACCATACGAGTTTTCCTCCACGAGCACGGGGCCGCCGTGACAGAGAAAGCGAAGGAGAACTTCGAGGCTGACCTCAGTGGGGCAGTGGACGACATTTTGAAGGTAAATTCCGACGGCGATGGGCCCAAGGCCTTGGTCGCCGTCCCTTCCAGGCTGCCCATGAAGCCAGGGCAGCTGATTGACAAGTGGAAGTTGCAGGACGAGAACAACGAGCGAAGGTGGAAGGTGTTGAAGAAGGGAATGCGCCCAGCTGCGCGGGCCCTGGCAATACAGCAAGTCTTGTTGAACCAGGAGGACTCGCAGCAGCTCGCAACGCTAGGGCTTCTGTGTACTAGCTCCAGCAAGACCGACACCGCAGCCGAGCGATGCGCATGCCTTTTGATGCAGAGGGCCGCTGACGGAGGACACAAGGGCAACAGCACATTCTGGAAAAAGCTTGCCATGTGCCACACGAGCCTCTGGAAGGGGACCTCGCAAGGAAGAGGCGGCGGGGGAGGCGAAAGAGGCCACTTGATCCGTGCGGACAAGGCCTTTGACGAGGCTCTTAAGCACCTCGAGAACGCCTCCAACATTGAAATGTGGGTCCAGGCGGCCGAGGTGAAGCTCTGTCTTGGAGATTACGTAAAAGCCTCCATGTGCCTCGGAACTTTATTGCGCCAGCTCGGGGGCAATGCTCTAGAGAGCAAAATCCCAAAGATCGGCGAAGTTTCGCTTTCTGTAGTCGAGCTAAACATGGAGCTGGGCAAGTTCGACCAGGCCGAGGCCTACCTGTACTCTAGCATGGTGAGAGTCGCGCCCACGCCGTTGACGAAGATAGATTTGCTCTTTTACATGGCGAGGCTCCACGGGAAATGGGCAGACAGTCTGCTTGAGGTGGGGGTTGACGACGTGGCTAAGGAGACTCCGGAGGAGAAGGTTGCGAGGGAGAACGCCATTACTCAGCACAGACAGACGAGTCAAGCCTCGTACTCGCAAGTCTTCAGGCAGTGTGTGGAAGAAGGCGGGACCAACGGCGCCGTTTCTGGGATCAGCACTGCTGAGGATTGGTTGAGCAACTGGACCCCGTGGTGCGCGTTCGCCGAGAGAGCAGCCCTCGCCAGGCACTATCTCCTCGCGGCTGACATGTATAGGGAAGGTCTGAGGAGGGACGAGGCTGCTAGCACGACGAGGGTCGCGCCGTGGTTTAGCCTCGCCAAAGCCTACAGGCGGTGCGGGAGGCTGGACGAGAGCTTGGCCGCGGCGAGGAAGGCCGTGGAGATCTATTACGACAGGGGTGAAGTCGGAAAGGCGGACGGGCTCACAGCATCGCAAATGGAGGTTGCGATTGACGCCTGGGAGCACGACCAGCTATCAGGAGGCATAACTCCAAGAGGTTACGAAGCCGAAATAAAGCAGCCAGTTGCTCACTGGATCGACGTTTACCTGACGAAGAAGGAGGAGCAAGCGGGAGCTGACTTGGCAGCCAGCGGAGCCATGATGGGCGCTGTCATCGGGGGAAGGCAGACGAAGAAGAGGTTGAACTCTTGGCTCATGGAAGGCGAGGAGGAAGGAGAACTGGCCTTCTGGTCGAGGCTGCGAAGGGGCGTCGTGACTTTGGCCTTGAGGGAGGATTGCTTGAGCCTGCTCGAAATCGCCACGGACAGGAGCCACAACTTGCACGAGAAGGAAATGGCGGGGCGCTACGCGCGTGTCGGCTTGCTATGCGCCGCCCACAGACACGTGAGCGTTGAGCTCGCGAGGATCGGAGCCAGGCTAATTGAAATGGCAGTCTTCAAGGACGTGTTCGCCTATGGTGAAGATGGGCACGGGGAAAATGTCAGCAGTGGAAGGAAGGCCTTGATGTACAGGCGTCTCGCCGAGTGCCACGCCGTGGTGGCAGAGGGGGAAGGTCTCGGGAGGGAGAAGGAGCGCTGGCTCGAGAGCAGAGACGCGTGGAAGAAGGCGCTCGCGTACCTCGAATGTGCCACTGACATTCACTGTTGGGAGGCCAATATTTTCGTCTGCATCGCCCTCGCAGATTATCAGGAGGCTAGCAATACTCTAGGAATATTGCTCAGGACCTTCAAGGTTCGAGGCGGTGTCGGAGGAAGCATGCACAGCGCAGGAGAGGGCAGAGGGGGGCAGTACATGACCCTCCTCGGAGCCAGTTTGCTCATGAAAATGGGAAGTTTCGAGCAGGCGCACGGCTACATCGTCAAGGTTCTGGAGAAGGCGAACGAGCAGAAGAAGAAGGGTGGCATGCTGCACTCGAAGGAGGAGGAGGACCACATCGCCCCCCCCGCCCCTCTTACCTACTTCCACTTGACTTTCGTCGCGAGCAGGTGCTTCGAGATGTGGGCGAAGCGGGGCGGTGGGGACGGACCCAAAACCGCAAGTGAAACCGGTTACAGGAGGTGCTACGGCATGATGCTGGAGGAACACGAGGGCGGTGTCGGCGCTGTTCACGCCAACGGAAGTGGAAGGGGACTCAATGCGGCCGGAGTTGGAACTGTCAAGAGCGTCGATCATTGGCTGAACATGGCGGAGACTTGGAAGAAAATGGCGATGGACTTTCACTACGCAGGTCTTGATCTGTTCGCCGGCGATCTGTACGAAGTGGCGGCGTCCAAGCTGCCAGTTAAGGAACACCAGAAGGGAGTCCTTGCGAAGGACAAGGACGGGCAAATCAAGGAGAGGAGGAAGTCACAGGTCGAGCTGCACCACGCAACGGTCGAGTTCTGGCTTGACGGCACCAACATTCTCTTCAGGGGCGGAAACGTCAAGGAAGCCGCGCAATTCTGCCAGGCCGCCGTTGATAACTACCCCGAGAGCAGGAGGGCGAACAAAAACTTGAAGATGATCACTAAAGGCATGAAGAGCGGGTACGACAAGGGAGGCAACATCAAATCGATGCGGAAGAAAGACGTGGAGGAGATATGCAATATGATCTTGGATTCGGGCTACTGTAATGACATGAGCGGAGCGGCCAAGAATGAGGAAGATGATCTGGAGGGCTTCATGGACGACGAGGACTTCGAAAGTGAAGGAGGAGGTGGTGTGCGTTTTGCGGTGTAAAGTTATGTAAATTAATGTTGTGCAATACGAATGAAATGATTTTGATTTTGCAATGTGGCTAAGCTCAAGCTCAGCCCGGGCCGGCGAAATCCTTCTCATTTATCCCTGCCTTTCGAATGACATTCTTGAGCCGCTTTATTTCTTTCTCTTTCGAATTGTCGTTCTTCTTGCCGCTTCCTAGCTGAACAGCTCTGCACCTTGCAGCGAAGGAAAGGCTACATAGACTCTCGTTCATGTTGTAGCTCACAGGACTCAAGTTGACGAACATCATGACCTTGCTGTTGCCGCCGAGGGAGTCCTGGAGGAGGAAAGTAAGCTGGGAGTTTCGGTACGGCACGTGCTCGACCTTCTTCTTTCCGAGGGCATTGATGACATTTCCTAGAGCTGAAAGGGAGTTATTGATGCTCTGCGCTTCCTTCAGGCGTTCCCCCGAGGCATCAGTCTTGCTGATCCTCTCGCTTCCGGCGAGATCAATGAGGTGGAGCTTTCCCTTGCTCTTGACTCCGTTGTGCTTGTCGACTCCTGCTGTGGTCACCGTCACGATTAAATGTGACCTGCTACTGTGCATGTTCATGCTGTGACTTCCGACGGACCTATTGTCCCCTCCCTTCTTCATGGCCTCTTCAACCATCGAGGAGGTCATCACATCGAGCTCCGTCAAGCCTTGGACAACGTTTCCCTCGTTTGTCTGGCGGATCTTGAGCACCTTCGGCTGGTTGAAGTCGTCCAAACTGGGAGATAAAAGGTCTCTGACGGTCTCATTGTAGATTTCAAGCATCGACACCTTGAAAGTATACGAGACGTCTTCCTCTCTCTCCGCAGAGACCTTGAACATTTCTGCAATCGCCTGGTAGTTCACTCCCCTGTTGTCCGCGGGGCCCTCCATTGTGTACGTCTTTCCACTTCCCGTCTGGCCGTAAGCGAATATGCATACGTTGTACCCATCAAGGACCGAGGTGACGAGGGGAGACACCAGCTCGTAGGCGTCAGCCTGGCTGCTGCCCTGGTCGCAAACCTTGTCAAACTCGAATCGGGTGCGCGTAGTAGGGTCACGATGGACGACGAGGTCCTCGTTCGTGGTGCAGTCGACGACCTCTTTGTGCTCGCCGGAGTTGAGCTCTGCCTGGACGACCGGTCGGACTCTTGCGATGACTCTGATGTTTCCCTGCAGCTCGATAAGTTTGTTGTGCACTACCTTCCTGCGCGCCGCCTCCTTTTGGTAGAGCTCTTTGCACTCGTCCCTCTCCGAGTTGGCCGCCAGCACCTGGTCCATCAGAGACTTGCGCATTGCTTCGACCGCCTCGTCCTTTTCTCGCTTCGCGATTGCAGCTGCTTCCTCGAGAGCGATGCGCTGCCTCTCAGCACACACACCCTCTATCTTTTCGAGTTCCTCCTTCAGTTTCTGTTCCTCCTCCTGGTGCTTCTTGACTAGTTCCTTGGTCTTCTCCGTCAACCACTCTAGCTTTTTTTCGTACTCCGCCTTTGTCTTTTCATGAAGTTCCTTCTCGGTGTTAACCGCATCCTCCTTTTCCTTGTTGAGCGTCTCAGTGGTGGATTTCAGTGTGGCAGCGGCTTCCGCAGCAGCATCCTCCTTCTCTTTGTTGAGCGTTTCCGTCGTCGACTTCAGTGTTGCAGCGGCTTCCGCAGCGGCGTCCTCCATTTCCTTTTTCAAATCCGTTGTGGTGGATTGGAGTTTTGCAGCGGCCTCTGCCAATGCATCTTCCTTCGCTTTGTTGAGTTTCTCCGTAGTCGACTTGAGCGTTGCAGCGGCTTCCGCGGTGACGTCTTTCATCTCCTTGTTAAGAGTTTCCGTAGTCGTCTGGAGGGTAGCTGTAGCCTCAGCCGCCGCATCCTCCTTCTCCTTCATCAAACGCTCGGAGGTCGACTTGAGGGTTGCTGCAGCCTCAGACATCGCATCCTCTTTCTCCTTCATCAAACGCTCGGAGGTCGACTTGAGGGTTGCTGCAGCCTTAGACATCGCATCCTCTTTCTCCTTCATCAAACGTTCGGCTTCATTTTTCAGCTTGGCAGCCGAAGCGGCCTCTGAATCTTTTTTCTCTTGCATCAGGCGCTCTGTCTCTTCCCTTAGCATAGCTGCTGCGGCTCCCTCCGTTTCACCCTTCTCACCGGTCAGGCGATCCGTCACCCTTTTGACTTCATCTCTCAGTTTCGCTTCCATCTTGGACTCCATCTCTTTCACGGCGACCTCCTTCTCGTCTTGTAAATTCTTCTTAAGTAGCTTCACTTTCTCTTCGAATGTCCCTTCAAGAGCCTTGACTTCATCTTCATGATCCTTTGACAATTTACTGGCGGCCGACTGGCCCTCAGAGCCCATACTAGCGACCTCGAGCTTCAGGGTTTCTATTTCTTTGGAGTGAGCCTCCACTAACTTGGACGTTGCCGCCTCTGAAGTCTCACGGAGTTCGTCCATCTTTTCCTGCAACGCCTTCACCTCGCCAGAATGTACTTCCTTCGACTTTTGGAGCTCCTTTGCGCTGTCCTTTTTGAGGCCAGACGATTGGTCGCCGGAGTCTTGGAGCTTTTGCTTCAATTCTGCTATCTGACTTTGAGCTGATTTCCGCTCCTGAAAGAGACGCGTGTCAGAATATGTAGTTGTGCAGTTGCTAAGAGCGCACATCCTCACCTCCTCAAGTTGCTCCTTCAGTCCAGACACTTCTCCCTTGAGCCCTTTCACTTCATCGTCATTGTTATTTGTAGCAGAGGACACAGGTGGAGGCGGCAGCTCAACAGCGTTGGCCTTCGCCTTGAGTTCCCGCTGTAGCTTCTCAACGAGCTTTTCGAGATCCTTGACCTTTGCGTCGTTGTTCAAGTTCGAGTTTGACTTCGAGCTCGCTCCCCTTAGCTTTCTGACCAGCTCTTCTAGTTCCCTAACCCTTGCGGAGTCGCCGCCGCCGCCGCCTGAGCCTTGGCTGCCGCCACCCTCTTCTCCCTTTTTCATAAGGAGCAAAATATTCTGCTCTTGGGCTTGAATCTTTGTCTCGTACTCCTCACATTTCGTCTTAAAGTCGCGGGTGGCTGCAACATGCTTGTCAGCGTTTCTCTGATTCTCTGCCGACAGCTTGGTGTACTCAAGCACCAGGTTCTCAATCGTCTCCTCGGTGGCCTTCACGCTCTTCGGCGACTTTACCCCCTTCTGCGGCGACGCAGCACCCTTCCTGGTGGGAGACTCAGTCCCTGCGCCGACAATCTCAGCGGCCTTCCTCCTCGCATCGGCGCTTTCCTCCATCTTTTCGACCTTCATGCTGAGCTTCTTGATCTCCACGACGTTCTCGGTCCTCTCCTTCAACAGCTCCCGCAGCTTGCCCTCCCACGCCTTGACGGTGTCAGAGAGCACATCCTTCTCAAGCCTGAGCTGCTCGACCTCTAAAAGGTCTGAAGCGCCGTCACCATTACTTAAGCTATGCTGTTCGGGTTCCCCGTCAGCATTTTTCTCTCGTCTCAGCTGTTGTATCTCGGCCTCCTTTTCGGCAACTATTTGCTGGTATTCCCTGTTTTTGTTGTGGGCGAGTGCAGGGGTGGGGGAAGGAAATCGTCGTTAACATCAAGATCGGCGTTTAAGAGGGCGGCCGCGGGGTTGGTACAGTCATCAAGCTGCGGGGCGTGTCCTCACCTGCACAGGGTGGTCTGCTCCATCTGAAACTCCGTGAGCATCTCCTTGTAAATTGTAGGACCCTCCTCGGAGAATCTGCTGCGGCTGCCATATTTCTTCTGAAAGTCTTGCTCGGCGGCGTCTACGTGCAAACAGAGGGGGACGTGTTAGGAACTAGGTATTCAAAGTCGGGGCAAAGGGTTACTCTGATTGAACATATTGTAAGCTGAACGCACCTATTTCACTGAGAGTCGTCTGAACTCGGTCCTGTAGACCCAGAGCCGTCTGAGCCACAAACGCAGAGGCGCTCCCGAAGCTGTAAGGGTGGTGGAGGGTTGGACAAGGGAACAGGAACACACAGGACGTCGGGAGGGTAAGAGGAGGGGGAATCTGGCCAGGAACGGCGCTTTCACTTGAAAGATGAAGAAAGAGTGGACAGGGATAACTTTTGGGAGAGCTAGACTCACCTTTTCCCGACTTTGGCCCACATTAGAAATGAGGTAAGCACAGCTCGAGGAAACACATCTCGAAGGAAGTCCCAATTGGACCCAAAGCTTCCTGAACTCCGAAAATCTTTAGCAAAGCTGCCTGCCTGCCGTAGACATAAGACAACCAACTGTCTCGGACTGGGGTTTTAAAACCCAATCAACCTCCCTCGACTCGGCGTTCCAGTCGTTTTGTGCTCATCCCCACTATTATATCCTGCCCCTTAGCCTCGTTACTAGAGTTAGTTCTCCCCTCCCTCCCCCCCTCCCCCGACTTAGTTAGTAGAAGAATATATTCCGCACGAGGGCGAAAATGTCGTCACACGGGCTCCACCTCACCCAATGCTTCGGAGAACCCGTTTCAGAAGCCGAAATTGCCGATGGTGAGTGAAAATAGCAGCTCGAGGCAGTTCGTCTAGTGCTTGGCTGCCCTAGCCCTTGCACTGTCGAGTTTATGGCTGACGGAACGAAGAAGCGGGCACTATTGATTTTTTTGTGGTCGTGATCGTTAATGTCCGAAGCGATGCATTTCGTATTCAACGAGAGTATTGTAAAAAGTCATCTGGCAGCGTCTCCTCTTACTCAACCCTCTTCTCTTCTCGTGTTCCCCACCCAGCCGACACACTGTCCGCGGTGCAGTTCGACGCGACAGGTGACTACCTCGCGACTGGCGACAAAGGGGGCAGGATTGTTATTTTCAGTAGGCTAGATAATGACGACCCCGGGGCAGGACACCAATACATGCCCTACGCTGAGTTTCAAAGTCACGAGAGTGAGTTTGATTACTTAAAGGTAAGCGATGTTAGGGGTATAGGGGTACAGGCTCGGTTTATGGAAGCGGGGGGAAGGGGGGAGGGTCGCAATTAGAAGTGTCGTGAAAGGCGAGCAAATGTTCTAACCCATCCTCGCCCATCGCCCATCGCCCATCGCCCATCGCCCATCGCCCATCGCCCATCGCCCATCGCCCATCGCCCATCGCCCATCGCCCATCGCCCATCGCCCATCGTCACTCCCTAGTCACTAGAAATAGAGGAGCGGATCAACCAGATACAATGGTGCAACCCCACCAACAATGCACTGTTCCTGCTCTCGACAAACGACAAAACCATAAAGTTATGGAAGATTTACAACAAAACGTTACGGTATTGGGAGGACCGTAACGCCGAAGAGGAGGGAGACGAAGACCGTTACAAGGCCTCCCCCCCTGCCTCCCTATCCGCCACCCCCCTCCAATTCCCAAAAAAGATAGCAACAGAAAAAACCGTGGTCGCAAATCCACGCAGAGTCTTCTCCAACGCCCACAACTACCACGTGAACTCCATCTCCACCAACTGCGACGGCGAGACCTTCATCTCAGGTGAGTGCAGCGAAACAAAAAATAAAGGCGGAGGAAGCGGCGAGCTGCTTGTAGTTACTAGTAACCGCTTATAGCTGCTTATAGCCGCTTATAGCCGCTGGTAGCCGCTGGTAGCTGGTCTCCGCACTATCATCATTGCCACGCAATTCTAACTCGTGAACGGCAATCTTCGTCATGCTCGTCGCAGCCGACGACCTCCGGATAAACCTTTGGAACTCCGAAATTAGCGACCAGTGTTACAACATCGTAGACATCAAGCCAGACGCGATGGAGGATCTGACAGAGGTCATAACTAGCGCCCATTTTCACCCTAGTCACTGTCACGTCATGTTGCACAGTAGTAGCAAGGGCACAATAAAGATAGGCGACCTCCGAGCCTCCGCCCTAATAGACAACAACGCAAAAGTCCTCTCTTGCCCCTCCCCCCTCGGCGAGTCTAAGTCCTTCTTCTCCGAAATAATAACCTCAATAAGCGACGCCCGCTTCTCCCCAGACGGTCGCTACGTCGTCTCCCGCGACTACATGTCCCTAAAACTCTGGGACGTAAACATGGACTCCACCCCCGTCCAAACCATACAAATCCAACAGCACCTTACCCCCCGCTTCGTCCAGCTCTACGAGAACGACTGCATATTCGACAAGTTCGAGTGCGCAGTATCAGGGGATGGGAAGTACGTTGCCTCGGGGACCTACGGTAGCACGTTTAAAATATACGACGTTGAGGGGGGAGGGATTGAAGCTAAGGTTACTATGGGGAGCGACGGTTTGGGGGACGCGAGCTATAGCGTTGAAGGGGGGGAGGGGGGGGAGGGGGAAGTTAACTTTAGGGAGAAGGTACTTCACTTGAGCTGGGAGAAACATAGGGACACGTTGGCGGTTTGCGGGAGTAATAGATTGTATATATACAGTGGGCAGAGGGATGGGAATGGGAAGCTGTGTAATTTTGACGGGTTCGGGAGGCCGGAGACGGACGAGGAAGAAACAAAGTAATAGAGACAGAGACAGACTGACAGTTAGATTGGGAACTTGGGGGTGAGGGTGGGGGTGGGGGGGGGGGGTCAAGGGGCGGGAGGGAGGGACAAGAGCGAGACGGGAATAGAGAGAATGGGATCGCATTTAGCAAAGTATTCAGTTTTACTATAGAGCGGTGTAGCAGTGGGATGGATAGATGAGAGAAAAAAATTGAAAAGCAATTTATTTGATGATCAAAATTTGATAACCCCAACGGAGTTGTCCCAATGGAGTTGTTTTGTTGGTGGGAATTATTGTATAAAGCGGAGGTAGTCGACTACCGCCGTGCTGTCGTTATGAACGTCTACGGTGGAGGGGACTAGCTTGTAGCATCCATTGAAGACCCTGTCACCACCAAGCTCTTGAAGCGAGTCAGGGACCTTCATCTCTCTTAAACTTGTGCAATCTTCGAAGGCACGATTACCTAAGTATCGAACGTTCATGTGAAGGAGATTGACCTCTTCTAGACTGGAGCAACCAGCGAAGGAGTATTCACCAATATTAGTTAATGACTTTGGGAACTTGATGTCTTTCAAACTACTGCAGCCTTGGAAGGAACGGAAACCGATACTTGTAATGCCTTCGGGGATGTCTACAACATTAAGAATGAAGGCGCAGAAGCAGGCATAATCTCCGACCTCCGTAACATTCAGAAGGAAGACGACCTTCGTCACTTGCTTCATCCTTTTCCTCCTCGCATCAGACCAACCTTCATCATAACTTAAATCATTCCCTCCATGAACAATAATCTCGCCGAAAGGCTCATCTTCCAACTCAATCAGCTTCTTCTCAACTACCTTGTGCCATTTTCTATCAAGCCAGCGCATCGTTACTAAAGTATCGACCATAACGAACCCAACGAACAGCCGCCTGAAGTCGTCTATATGCATGAAATCATCGCCTCCAATCGCTGTTGGTTTCGTCGGCGGCAGAATCAGACTCTGAACCTTCAAATGCTTCCTCCTCGTCATCTACGCTCTCTAAGCTGTTCGGATCTGATATCTCAATAGCATTCGAGAGGTCTTCAGATGTCCTTTTTGACATATTGCGTAATAATGAATGATAAAAGTCAGCTATTATTCCTTTCGAGTCAAAATCCTGTAAAATAAAAGGCTCACGCTCTTCAGCTACCGCTACGTAACTGCTTATACCGTATCAGCTGTCGATTTGTTGTATAACTTATCAGTCATATCCTGTTTACCGTGTAACACTTGCGTTCTGATATTCGCATTCTTATAGTTTGTCTTGGTGTGTTTTTGGACGGAGTCTCAACACCTGTATTACTTATCCTGTAGCTCATTATTAGCCTGTAGCTCTGTCGCCGTGTCGTCGGCAATAGTTGTATTGTAATGTCGTCATTTCCAATAGAAAGTGTTAAATTTAGTAAAGTAGTATCTTCACCTACTTTTGATGTATCTTCATTTTTAAATGATACACTAAATAATAATAATAGTGCTAATAATAGTGCTGATAATAGTGCTGGTGTGACTTTACTGAAGAACTTGACGTTGCAAACTAGCGTGACGCTGAGTTCATTGAAGAAGACTGTTAGTGGAAAATCTTTATCTAATATAACAGGTGAGAGGAGTACGAGGAGTGAGGAGTACTCAGAGTGGCACTCCTTACTGAGTAAGGACAGTAAGCAGTGACACGCCACACCAATTCTAACGATAATGCGCAAATCAACCTGACACCCCAAATCATAGAGGAGATTGAGCGTGTCAAGGGCGATCAGATTATTCTCAATACTAAAATATCACAGTTTAGAGCTCTGCTGCCGGAGGACGTTCCTGAAGACCAAAGTCAAGACCAAAGTCAAGACCAAAGTCAAGGGGCCTCGGCGCACTCACACCTCCAAACACTAATGGCCTACCACACCCGTCTGACGACTCTTCAAAACAACCTCCAAACCCAGCTCCTGACAACTCAAGTCAACTCCACTCTAAAGGAAATAACGAAGCTAACAACCTCCCCAACCCTCGACCTCCAATCCCTCCACTCCCACCTGACCCTCCTCCTCCCCCTCCGCACCTCCCTCCCCCCCTCCCACCCCTCCTACCCTTCCATAACCTCCGTCCTCCTCTCCATCCCCCCCCTCCTCTCCCCAATCTACTCCTCCTGCCTCTCCTCCCCCGTCCCCTCCCCCAACCTCCCCCTCATAAACTCCCTCTACACTCTAACCTCCTCCTCAGAATCCCAATCCCTCGTCCGTGATAATCACTTCACTTCATTAGCAGTAAAATCATGGCTAAAAATCCTTAATAATTTCAACCATATAACTTTCGAGGAATGGGTAAACGATCTTGAACCTTCTTATCGTGAAGCAGCGTTTTTAAAAGTAAAGGATACAGCGAAGAGGAAGATTAAAGAATTAAAGGTTAAAGAGGTTATGGGGTGTTATGGTGTGTGTGGGTATGAAGGTTTTTTTGGGGAGTTTAAAAGGGAGTATGGGAGGAGAGTTTTTGAAGAGGTGAGAACGTTTTTTTTTGGGGATGTTTTTACGACTCTTTTTTTTTGATAAGGGGAGCGAGAACGATTATTATACACGTGAGATTCCTAACATTGAAACGCCCGCTTAACTCGGAGCAGTATAAGGTTAAGATTGAGGGGATGGGGGAGGGGTCGATGAGTGACATTCTGGGCGTCGTGGACGGGCTGGAGGATGATTTGACGAGGCTCTTCGAAGGGGGGAAGGTCCTGGGGGTCGAAGTTGGAGAGATCGGAGAGTATTTTGAGGTCGCGGAAAGGTTTTTGAGAAACGTAGTGAACAAGCTGGAGGTGGGAGGGTTTGAGGAGGAGGGGTTGAGGGGGAGGATTGATTCAGCGGTTGCTGTTTTGGAGGTTGGGGGGAGGCTTGGCAAGGTCAAGAGAAAGTTAGGGGTGGCCTTGGGGGGAGGATTTGAGAAGGAGTGTGTGGAATTGTTGTTTCCTGGATTTGAAGAGGTTGAGGAAGGAGGGAGTCACGACGAAGGGACGCCCAGTAGGTATGTGACGGTCTTCGGGGATTACTTGCTGAATTTGACGAGGCAGTTCGAGGAGACGGACTTTGGAAATCTGGAGGGAGGGGAGGTCACGGGGGCGAGCAACGAAATCGTGGAGGAGTTTATGGACAAGGAGGAGGTAAGAAGTTGGAAATGAGTCTATTATCTGCCAAGGTATCCATTCCAACTCGCACCGTCACTCTGCTCGTCGCAGTTCAAGGGGGAGGGCAAGTGGCCGCAACAAGTAAAAGATATGATCCAGTACGAGGCCGTCGAACGAGGCGTCATGGGCGAGGTCGTTAACGAAGTCATCACATGCGGCATCGTCAAGCTGCAGGAGAAGATGGGGAAGGTGGAGAAGGAGCAGGTGAGGCCAGGAGCGAAGCGACGCTCGAACCTGTCAACCGCTCACCTCGAGCAAGTTACTACTTCTACAGCCTCTCTCACTCCAATCGTTCGCGCTCGCCCGTCTCAGCTGAAGGTCGACCTGGAGTACTTCTTGAACTTGGTCTTGGCGGTGACGGACTGGGCTCCCGTGGGGGTGGAGGTGCTTGCGTACGAAGTTTGGCTCCTCGGCGTGGAGATGAAAGTGCTCGGGGAGGAGATGAGGCAGGGAGGCGTAAGGGGTAAGGTCAGCGGGGTGATAGGAAAGGTTCGGGGGATTGGCGATTACGACGGGTTGTGAGTAAAAATGAAATACGGGACGCCTTTAGATTTTTTTAGTTCCAAAATTCTCCGATTCAGTTAATTTCTGCAAAAGCCGCGCCCCCTCCCCTCCCCTCCCCTCCCCTTCCCCTTCCCCTTCCCCTTCCCCTTCCCCTTCCCCTTCCCCTTCCCATTGCTCACTCACTTCCCACCACAAATCTCCTCAACGACCTTCTTGACCCCCTCCTCCCCCCCTTCCGGAATGACAAAGTCCTCCCCCGTAATCATCTCATACAACCCCACATACCTCCTGCTGAGTTCGCAAACCATCTCCTTGGGCGCCTCCGGCAGCACCTCGTCCTTGTATGGGTCGCAGTTCTCCCTGAACCACAACCTAAGGAATTCCTTATCGATGTTCTCAGGCTCTTTACCCTCCTTAATCCTCTCCTCGTACGAGCTCTTTATCCAATAACGGGAACTGTCGGGAGTAAGGACCTCGTCAATAAGGATTATCTCACCGTTAGAGTCTTTACCGAGCTCGAATTTTGTGTCGACAAGGATTAGACCGCGGGAGTCTGCCCATTCTTGACCGAATTTGAAGACTTCGAGGACCTTCTTTTCGCAGAACTACGTGGGTGTGAATTGTTAGAATTGTCTTTTAAAATAAAATACAAATAAAACCCAATTCCTCCGCAACAGACCGAATAGATAACAAAATAATGTTCTTCACTTTACTCACCTCCAAATCCTCTTTACTCATAAGTCCCTCCTCAACAATTTCCGCACAACTAATCGGCCTATCATGTTCATCCTTCGTCGTAGGCGTAAACAAAGTTTCATCCAACTTAACATTCTTAACATACCCTTCTCTAAGTACATGCCCACAGTATAAACGCGTACCTTGGGAATAATTTTTCCAGATTGACGTGGAGGTTGAACCTGTCATGTAAGATCTTACGACCATTTCAATTGGGAAGGGTGTGCATTTTTTAGCGACTGTTATGTTAGGGTGTGGGAGGTTTATGATGTGGTTGGGTATTATGTGGGAAGTCTTTTGGAACCAGAAGTTAGATATTTGATTGAGGACGGAGCCTTTGAAAGGGACGGATGCGAGGGCGCGGTCAAAACCGGATTGACGGTCAGTCGTTAGGAGGAGGAGGGAGGTGGGGAGGGGGTATTGGTCGCGGACCTTGCCGCGGATGCGGGAGGGGAGGAGGATGCTGTCGCCAGTCACTTGGGATTTGGTGTCGTAGCAGGAGGAGATTTTCGACTCGTGGGAAGGGTTGGAGGGGATTTGGGGGGACTTTTCGACGGACATTGTGGAATGAATGTGTGTTGTGTGCTTTGTGCTTTGTGGGTGTGGTATGTGCGGTGTGGTATTATTTGGTGGTCTGGATAGTATACATGGGATAGTATAGCGGGAGGTAGCATGTGTGTGAGAGGTTAGGGTTGATAAAACGACGATAAATATTGGGTATAAAGTGCAGGGTATAAAGTGCAGAACGACCGATGCACCTCAGCTTCCGTGCAGCTTCCGTGACAACAAGTCTATCACATCAGTCGCTGAAGATACAATTGGCAAGCCATGGGTTGTAGCGCCATGGGTTGTAGCGCGCTTCATATGTTCGATGGTGCGTATCGTCGATGAGATGAGGCCAAGCATGATGCAGTAAAGGTGCTACACGCTCACATTTGCCTGTTAGGGTTGCCTATTACACAGTCAAACAACGACAGCGACGGCGCATTTTCGACGGGGAGCCGTCAATGCCTTGTTTCTCATAATTTGTTCTAAGCCAATAACGATAACTAACTATTAACGATTACTAGCAAGATTTTATACGTATTTAACACCGGTTGAGCCACCTGCAAACGTCGTAAAGTGCCGGATGTACCTTTTTCTAAGCCTGAAAACAATTTGGCTGAGAAAGTGAGGGAATAAAATTAGTTTGTTTTGTTCTTGTTGAGCCTCACGTTCGACCGTTTTTATTATCGAGTTTCTTACGATTGATATTTATTGCTATATTAGGTCCTGAAACGTTTGCCTAAGCCTCAATAGTATCGGTGCTCATAGCAGGCCTGACGTAGGAGCCTGCTGTAGGAGCCTGCCTGCCTGCGCTCAAAGCCTGACACAACACAGGCGCCTGATTGCATCCATCGATTACGACACGCACATGTCGTCAGATGCTGTTAACAATGCATCTGTAGATGGTCCATCTGTAGATAGTCCATCTGTAGATGGTCCTGTAGATGGTCCATTTCACTCTCATACTTTGGATACGTCGACTCCTGTCGCTGTGCTACCTGATACTACTTTACCATTTAACAAGCTGCTTTCTAGTATAGGTTTAGATATAGATATAGGAGGAGAAGGAGGCACTGCCACTACTACTACCGCCGCCACTACTACCACCGCCAGCAGTACCAATGATAGCAGTAACGACCCTCCTCCTCCTCCTCCTCCTCCTCCTCCTCCTCCCCCAAAACTCCAAACTCTGACTTCCCTCCTCCACTCCGTCCGAGCTCTCCGCGCCCAAACCCATAACTCACAGCTCCTCACGAAGCTCACTTACGCCTCCAAAGAACCTCTCTTCACCATCCTCCAGATGACGCCTCTCCGTTCCGCCTTGACTTCTAACATTGAGAAAATCCACAAGAAAAGAAACCTCCACGACCAAGTAGATCACGTGACTGCTGCTTTCTTGAGGCCCGTAAAGTTCCCCAAGTTGAATGAGTCCGAGGCCGACCTCCAACCCTTCAAAGACCAGCACTCCCCAGGAATAAAACGTAGGCTAATGGTTTCAGGCATACCTCCATCACATATTCTGAAAGGAACGGAAAAAATAACAGAAGACCTACGTTGCTACCCCACCCAAACCCTCCCCCCCAACCCCGGTTACCTAAACATAACGTTTCTACCTTCCTCCCCCCCTCCATCATCTCCCCTCCCACCATCCTCCCTCCCTCCATCCCTAAAAAAGAACTTCGACGGTTCAATATTCACACTCTTAAAACGTTCGTTAAAGATATCCAAGAAATATGAGATAATACACTCGTCTAAAAAATTATTCACCTTGAAAATAAAGAACATGCAAAGACAGGTTCAAGTTGAAATAGGGGAGGAGGAGATAAGAGGTGACGTAGAGAGTGATTATTTAAGGTTCGTTTGCAGGCGTTGGTATTGGGAGTATTTGAAGGAGGGGGGGGAGGGGGGAGAGGATTTTGTTGAGTATCTTGTGGCGGTGGGTTTTAGGGTCGGGGTTTGTGGGGTTGGGGGAGGGTGGGGGGGGAGAGGGATTACGGAGGACGGAAGGTTTGTGGATGGGTTTACGGGGAGTGTTTTGGGGTGAACATTATGTTTGTTTAAGAAGGAGAGGATTATATCTTTGTATAGCTAAATTTTTACGTGTACGTCTATCTGTATGGGTTTAGAAAAATGCAAACGGAGCGCGCGCGACATCATCTTCGTCATCTTCGTTATCTTCGTCATTTCCGCATCTGCCTTTATCTCCAGCTTCGCCTATTATAAAACCAGGACTCCTCGTCATATGATACTTCTCAACGACCTTCCCCGGGCTGAAAAGCCTATGCATCTTCCCCCTATTCATCATATAACTTCTATCCTTGTCTCCATCCTCTCCCCCCCCCCGCTCCCTCCTCGGCTTCTCCTTCATTCTATAAACGTCGAATTTTCTACCCCCCTCCTTCCTCTTCCTCTTATTATCCTTCAAACCGAAAAGAGCCCTCCTACCCTCAACCGTCTCAACGTTCATTTTCATTCTATTAATTCTGCGTTCGAATTCTTCAACTCTTTTAGGAAAGATTTTTTCAACTTCGAGTTTCGATGATGACACGTTTACGTATATTTTAACGTTCTTGTATATCCCAACCCACTCTAAAACGTATTTTTTCGATCCTTTTACATCGACGATTCTATTCAAAGTAACTAGATGATTAACTTTTAAATTTTTTATTACTTGTATAGCCTGAAGTTCTATTAAAATAGTAACGATTTTTGGTTCACTTATTTCCTTACTAAATCCGTAGCATAAAGTGCGTGCTAAAACGGGAATTTTTAAAGAACATGAAACAGAGGAGGATGTTGAATGAGGAGGTGATGTGTACGATTTTAAAGTTGATGAGGGGAGGTTTGATTTAGATGAAGTTAGTTTTTGAGACAGGCTTACGAAGATTTTAGGAATGGGGGCAGAGGATGTTGGGAGGGTTCGACCTTCGTGCATCGCGTCGAGGATTTCGAAGGGATCGATTTTTAGGTTAGAGCAGGCCTCAATGAATGTGGTGGCGTTTATGGAGCCGACGCCTTTGACGCCTGGGCAGAGGTCTGAACCTACGAGGTACGCGAATGCGATCACTGAGGAACGGGACCAGTTGGGGGGGGAGGGCTGGAGGAGGCTGGAGCGGGAGAGGATGGTGGAGCAGGTGACGTTTTTGAAGACGGAGGAGCAACCATAGGCAAAGGCGTCGGTGTCGTTGGTTATTACGGAGGAGGAGGGGGTCTGGAGGTGGAGGAGGGAGCAGAGGGACTGGGGCGGGGGCGGCGGGGGGGGATTAGATTATTTGGGTTTATTTCGAGAGAAGAACCCAAGACACTGAACCGAAGACACTTTGACACCTCACCTCAGAGTTTGAGGATGAACGGTGATACGCGCATCCCAGCTCCTGTACCAATGACTTCACTATTGCTTGATGCTGATGGAACTTCGGGTTAGGCGAGATATCCGGCGAGTCGAATACGAAGACAGGTTCATGATCGAGCTTCAGGAGGGCGACGGTTCGAGTGAAGAAGAGGTGGAGGACGGGGGAATGGTGGAGGGAGGAGAGGGAGGGGGAGGTTAGGGCTTCGACTATCCAGCAGGGTGAGTCTATGAAGATGGTTTTGGGGAGAGGGGATGGAATGGGAGGAGGAAGTACGGTAGAAAGAGTTGTGATGCCCATGGCTGCGGAATGGCTGCGGAATGGAGGAATGGAGGAGAGGATGAGGGTGGGAGTTCGGTGTCGGTGGCAAGTTTTGTTTATTTGTCGGTTGTTAGGTGTATTTGGGATGTTGTGTGAGTAACGAAGCCTCGAATTGGTCCGTAGTATTAGTATCTCTGCTCTGATTGGCTAGAAGTCGACTGCGCTATGCGTGAGACCAGATTGAGAGACAATGGGATCCCAGCTCCTTGATATTTTGGAAGAGGAACCCTACAGGTGATTTTATTCCATGTTTCGCGTTGTAGGGTTGGCGTCGCTCCTTGTTTCTGGAATATGATATAATAATGACGTGATTTAGTTAAAATTTGCTGTGTGTAAGCGTTCGTAGCAATCACTTTTGCTCTACACACCAGCGACCATTTCTTTATACTTCTTTATACTACTAACTCATCACACAACCCTCCTTCCACAGCCGAATTTAGCAACCAATCTTTAGCAGCCAATCATATCATGGGAGACGACATCGATGATGAGTACTTTGACTTCTCAGCCTCCAACGGTGAAGAGATAGTGGCCGATTTAATCGATTCAGAAGGCCTCTCTGCAAAATCAGGCTTCCAAGTGAACGAAGGAGATGCCACATTATCTTTAAAGGACAACGACGCCGAGCTCAGCACTTCAACAGGGAAGCGAAGAGCTGAGCTTAAATCAGGAGAAGAAGAAGAAACCTCTCAGAAGAAGAAAAAGAAGAAGAAAAAGGACAAGCCTCCCTCCGCCCAATCCAACTCCCAGCTCCTCATCACAACTGGCCGTACAATAACCTCCCGTCCCCTCCCCGCGCACTGCGCGTTCTTCAACGCCGCGTACCTCCCCACCCTCGCCGAGGCAGGGTTTCAGGGCGTAGAAGGTTTGACGGTTGATAAATTTGTGGGGACGCCGATTCAGAGTACCACGAAAATCGAAGGTGAGAGAACAATTATTTTTGTGGAGGGAAAGGAGAGGAAAAACGAAAACAAGAAAACGAAGGGCACTAACGTTCCACACCCCCTTACAACTGTTCTTCCCAGATCTCGATTCTCAGTTCCTCTCCTTCCTCCGTCTCCACCTCCTTCCCCCTCACAAAGGCGGCAACAAGCGTCTAAAAAACTGGCGCTCCCCCTCCCCCCTCGCCACAATAATCTCCAGCTCCGCCAAGAGAAGCTGCGAAATTCTAAAGATCCTCAAAGGCTTGAACGTCAGAGTCGGTAAACTGTTTAGCAAGAACATGAAAAAAGAAGATCAGATCGCAATGTTAACCTCGAACGCTTACCCGATATGTTGCGGTACGCCGAGCCGTATTCTGGCTCTCCTAGAGCACGGGGCTCTGTCGTTCGAGAAGACTGAGCTGTTGGTTATGGATTGTAAAGAGGATGGGAAAGGATTTAATGTTATTACGTTGAAGGATACGAGGGGGGAGGTTTGTAGGTTGGTTAAAGGGTTTGTGGAGGGGGTGGAGGGGTGTAAGATATCTCTTTATTAAAATGGTAGTGGTTTTTAGTTTTACAAATTTTAAAGCGGAAGCGAAGGATACGGCTACTTTTCCTCTAAGCCGCCCATGAGCATCTTCACTTGCTGTACGCTCGACCTTCTTCTCATCTGTGGATCTTCAACCCTTCCCTTGGTTTTGTTGTACTTGACTCGCCAGTCATAGGGGATGTATTCGTTGGGCACGCATTCGATCCAGGCATCTGTGAACCACGCCGGCTTCTCCTCTTCCCATCTGTCCCAATTTTTGAGCGTCCAAGGCTTGAGAAGCTCGTCGCCCCACGTCCGATACATGTCAGGGTGATCAGTGAGGAGCTCGCTCTTGAGGTCATCTTGGTCTTCTCTCGCATTCATGAAGCATTTTCGTTCGTAATCCGAAGCCGTGTCAAAGTTGTAGAACGTGGAGAGGTATTTTCGGTCCATTACTAAGACTAATGATAGGGCAGATAGAACCCAAATGGCGCTGAGGCTGCCAAGGACGGCCTGCAATGACTCTGTGTCAAGTTTGTCGTCGTCTTGGTATTGGTTTGAGTACAGGTACGCAGAAACAATACTGCCCGTCATCGAAAGCAGTAAAGTAACTAAGAACCAAAACCCGCCCATTTCGCACGAACCACGAAGGTGGATTAGCATGGTGAAATCGACCATGCCTTTTATAACGAATCTCTGAGACGAGCGAGAGAGGCTTATGAGGTTAAAATTCGCAGTGGAATAATGGCATATTCTATACTCACATTCAAAATCGATATTGAAAGTCTAACGATCCCCGTCATATTGATGAAGTAAAAGAAGTCCTTCCTCACGATCTTGTAGAGAAAGAAAAGTCCCATGTCCGCAGCAAGATAGTATGTCAACCAGCGCATGTTCGTCACTGCGAGCAATCCGCACGAAAACGTGCGAAGCATAACGTGTGCAAACGAAAGCGACATCATCGACAGGAAACAGATAGCACGACTAGAAGCCTTGTCGGGGATGTATCCTATGAAGATCAGAACAGTGTCAGAATTGTGCAGGCAAATCAGCAGCGTAGCTACTGATGACTTACCGTATTGGAATGGGACCGTCCGCCTCTGCTCGGGTGAAGTGTCCCAGTCATAGCTGATCATGGAAGATGTGAACGAGATTGTGGCGGCAGAAACGAGAATAGACACAATTGCGTCCAAACCCTTTTCTTTTGCGAGGAGGAGAGCGTATATCTGTACGATTGACGAAGGGACTGCTTCAAACACTGTTTCTATGATTTTGCAAAACGTCATCTCATGAAGAGGGGAAAATAACTGATAATCTTCTTTCTCCACACCAGATCCGACCCTATATGCGTCAAGGGCGGGCTTGAAGCCAATCAATACTGCAAGCGAATCTTTTAAGAAATGCGATAAATTCTTGGAGTTCTGAGCATATCCGCCAATAATTTGAGCAAGGATAGTCAGACTGATCAACCACGCGTTAGTCCTTCCGTAGCTTTTTTGGCCAGGGGTGTTGAAGAACTTAACTGTCATGTATACGTCGGTTATTAAATCGATCGTCGAGAGCATTGCCCCTGCGACTACTCTCAACCTCAGGCCAAAGTTACTCGTATTCAGGTTGTACTGGGCGATCTCGCCGAAAAACGAGCGCACCCACTCGCACTCCTTTACGAACTCTTCCAGGGCTGCGTTCTGGACGATCCAGTGGTCCACTGCCGCTGACGTTTCTGTGTTTGAGAGGATAATGGTGGAGAGGCCCTTCGCCAGGTTGATGGCGTCATTATCCTTCATATCGCCAAGCGCCGTGTGCACTGTTCGTGCAGCTTTAATTTTGTTGAGGCTGATTTCGTGCAGCAGCGCCCTGAACCAAGGGTGCCGAGGCAGCAGCTCACGCATCGCCGCCGAGATGTAGAGGAACTCGTCGACTCCGACTTTTCCAAGCTCCGCACGTTTCTTCCAGCCGCCCCTTTTTCTCGCCGCTTTGATCTGGTTGATAAGTACCTCGCCCAAGAGCTTTCCGTCTGTTTCTGTAAGATCTTGCAGTTGGATTGAGTAGGCAAAGAAGGCTTGATGGTGGGAGATACCTCTGTTGAAATTTGGAACAACAAACCCATTAATGACGCTGCTAGGAAGTTTCCCCCCGAAGTTGAAATGCGAACCCCACTTTAGCTCAGTTGTTTTGTCGTCTAGCTGCGTTACTAGCATGGCAAGTTGAAGCGAACCTCTTATCACCGCTTTTCCGTCCTTGTTTTCGACCTTGGGGTGTGAGGTGAGGGGGTGTTAGGCGACCATGACAGACTTCTTACTCAACCTCTTCCAAACGATTTTAACAATGAATTCTCGGTCGCTGAGGGGCGAGGGAAAGGCGAAGTCCTCTTTGAAGACCATGCTGTGCTTGTTCGGGACTTCCAAATACTCATTCTCACCAGCTACATACTCCTTCTGTACACCAAATGCTGGGTTCATGCAGAGGTAGTAATAGTTGGTTAGCCTCGCCGCTACCCAGCTATGGTTCCCACGGAGCGTGCACGTGCTCATGGAATATATATCGCCTAGTTTGGTGTTATAGAAGCCCCTAAAAAACGTGGTCGTCGAGAATGTGGACTTGAAGTCCTGAAATGGAATCGCCCCCTTCATATTCAAGCCGGAGTTGAGACCGAGCGCGGAGTTGATCATCTCGTCTTCCTCGTCGGTGTATATTTGTAATTCATTGTCCATCTGCAGTACCATATCGCTCTCAATCTCGAGGTCCTTGTTGTACGCCTTAGTGAACTTTACTGCGTCAGGTGAACTCAGTATGCCGAGAGCCGTCGAAGACTGACTCTCCATAGGCAAAATCTTGATCTTGCTCGTCATGAGAGTGACTCGAGTCGAGGTGGTTGATTTGACTTTGCCCGTAGACGAAAGAACTTTCCCGATTGACGAGAATCCCTGGGGGAGGGCAGTGATTTCCTGTTCATTTACCGTAGCCAAGACCTCCGTGTGCCTGGCGGGGACCAGTTGTTTCCTTTTCTCTTCGAAAGAAGCGATGTTGTCGGAAGACGTAGCAAAAAGAACGATCTTTCTGACGAACTCCACATCGCCCTCGGATATGCTCTTGTTTTGCAACACAAACTGCTCGGCTGTGTGCTCAAGGAAGGACCGGAGTTGTGCCAAGGTGAATGCGGGCGTAGTCGTCGGAAGGAGGGTTGACATTTTGACGATCGGGGGTTTTAGGGGCTTTTATTGCGGGGGTCTAAAAGAGCTGGAGTCGTTTCGTGTGAGAAGACGTTTGAATTTTTTTGATTTTCAATGAAATTTTTTCTGATGATGTTTCAGGATTTTGCCGACTTTGACTATTTTAAATTTGTGTACGTTTCGACTCCAGAGTCGATCGATACGTCGCATCTTATATAAGTTGATGGCATGGCCGGGTGGAGAGACGTATCGTGACGTTCTGTGGCAATTTCCCTTCGCTCCTTCGTTTTGGCATCCGAGCAACATTTGGATTTTGAATCCCTCCCATCGCCTGAATTATACCGATACAGTACATTATAATCTTGCACAGCCTTTGTATATATGTATTATCTCAAAGTACAGTTTCTACGTCGTTCATTACGTATTAAAAATTGTTAATTGACCCTGAATATGATCGGTTCGATCAAAATGGAGAGTCTCCATTGTAAAAACGTTCCAATATAACCCTAACAATCGTTCCTAACATCGTTCCTAACAATCGTTCGAATCGTTCTACACCGTGCAGACCTTCAAAAATGTCAGAAGAAACATCCACAGCTACCCCAGCACCGCAGTCAGCCGCAGGTCCTATGTCTTTATCGAGTGTTGTTGTTCACCCTTTAGTCCTGCTGAGTGTTGTCGATCATTATAATAGGGTTGCTAGGGATACTAGGAAGAGGGTTGTGGGAGTTTTGTTGGGGAGTACGCACAGAGGAGGTGAGAGACGAAGCAGTGAGGCGAAAGGGGAGGGGAGGGGCCCCTGTACTATCAATCGGATTGAAGCGACGAAGCGATGATGCGACAAAGCGATGATGCGACGAACTTTGGCAGAATACGGACGGCACTGTCGCGCTCCACGTGCGGCACCAAACCCTCGTTTCCCTAGTTCCCCTCCAATGCAATGTTCTGACGCCCTCCTCTCCTCCCTCAAATGCTCAACCCCTTCATCCCCAAATCATCCAATCCCCCTTAGTTGTGGACGTAACGAATAGCTTCGCCGTCCCCTTCGAAGAGGACCTCAAGAACCCCTCCGTCTGGTTCCTCGACCACAACTACCTCGAGAACATGTTCAACATGTT
Source organism: Triparma verrucosa (assembly GCA_030267905.1). Taxonomy (NCBI): domain Eukaryota; class Bolidophyceae; order Parmales; family Triparmaceae; genus Triparma; species Triparma verrucosa. The sequence continues at coordinate 65,213 of BRXX01000427.1, forward strand.
CCGCAAAGTCGCCGCCAAAGAGCGCATCGTAGGCTTCTACTCCTCCGGGCCCAAAATCAAGGCCAACGACCTGAAGATCAACGAGCTGCTGGGGAGGTTCTGTAAGGAGCCGGTTTTTGTTATCATCGACGTCAGGCCGAACCAGGAGGAGGTGAGAGCGACAAGAGGAAGGAGGAAGAGCAGCTAAGGCAGGAGGACGCACGAACACACACACATATTCACACACATTTTAACATTCTCTCAACCTCTCCGCACCACTACCACTACCACTACCACTACCACTGCTCTCCGCTACAGCTGCCCACCACCGCCTACAAGGCCTTCGAAGAAGTCGAACAAGAAGGCAAGGAAATCAAGAAGACTTTCAAGCACCTCCCCTCCACCGTCGGCGCCCTGGAGGCCGAGGAGGTCGGCGTCGAGCACCTCCTCCGCGACATCAACGACCCCACAGTCTCCACAGTCGCCAGCCGCATCAAGTCGAAGATCGACGGCCTCTCCGCCCTCAAGGAGAAGCTAACCGAGATGAAGGCTTACCTCGAGGCTGTCCTCGCAGGCACCCTCCCAGTCAACCAGCAGATAATGTACAACCTCCAGTCAATCTTCAACCTTTTACCTAACCTGAACGTCTCCTCCCTCGTCTCAGCCATGATGGTAAAAACAAACGACATGCACGTCGTGATATATCTGAGTTCTTTGATTAGGAGCGTCGTGGCTTTGCACGATCTTGTGCAGAATAGGGTGGAGTATAATAAGGAGGAGGGGGAGGGGGAGGAGAAGAAGGAGGAACCGAAGAAGGAGGAAAAGGTTATGGTTAAGAGGAAGAAGGAGGAGGAGAAGAAGTGAAAAGGAAGCGGGGGGGGGGGGGGAGGAGAGGGGGAAAAAGGGGGTTAAAAGTTAGCGCTATTCTTTTAATATATAAAAATAAAACGTCACCAAGCCCCGAAAAGGTAAATTCTAAGGTTCTTTGTTTCACATCGAGTTTCCTTTGGTATTTGATACGATCGTGGGGCGAGCGAAGTGAGCGGCAGCTCAGATTGAGGAGGCGAAGCGAACCGCGGCGAAAGAGAACCATGTCTGCCCCCCTAGCGAATCCAGAAATCCTACCCCAAATAATTTTGACCCTTACAAATCCAGAAAGTCTCAAAGTATACGTCGTAGGCCAGCATACCACCGACTCGCTTGGCTAAACACAAGGAACCCCCCCAGACTCCTCTACCTCCCCTCCCCCCCTTCTAGTCCCTCTAAAAAAGCCGTCAACTGAATCCACTCCGCCCCAACAGCCCCATTATAGACCATGCCCAAGAAGGGAAAGAAGGGAAAGGGGGCCGCCGCCCCAGTAGAGGACAACGCGGAAGAAGCTGAGAGAAAGGCTATGATCAAAATGGCGAGCGTTTGCGCAAACCAGACAAAGAAGGTGAGGGCGAAAACACAGAAGGAGGGTGGGGGGGTTTTTGATCTGGGACGGGGGAATGAAAGAATTCCGTCTGAACAACGTTGACGTTGAACGATTTACTCAAGGCGGACGAAGGTTTTATGACGAGAAACACTGCCCCTACGTAGCCGATGCTAACACGTTTGCGAATCTCAACCGCTTTACCACTCCTCTCCCCATCCTCCCCTCTCCCCTTCCGCAGGAGGACGCTGCTTTCAACGAGTTCCAGCAGCAGAAGGAGAAGGTTTCGTACTTCTGGATAATCGAGAAGAAGCGCCTCGAGGACAAGAAGGCCGAGCTCAGGAACAAGGACAGGGAGCTGCAGGATTTGGAGGAGAAGCACCAGGTTATTATCAAAATTTATAAGCAGAGGGTGAAGCATTTGTTGTTTGAGCATCAGGTGAGAGGACGGCGTTGACGGAATTATTTCGACGTTTGTGGGAAACCCCGGGACGACCCTAGACTCTAACCCCCCCCACCCCCCCCAAAAAAACTTCCCGCAGAATGAAATCACCGGCGCCAAGACTGACAGTGAGGTCGCCCTGAAACTGTCCCAGGACGCGAACAGGTCGAAGGAGGCCGAGCTCAAGATAGACAGGCGCAACCTCAACCTCGACAAGAAGGAGATGGAGCTGAGCCACGGGGACTACTTGAAGAGCCTCAAGCAGCAGCAGGACAGGAACATCACGCTGCTGAGGCAGGAGTTTGAGCGCAAGAGCTCGGAGCTGCACAAGGTGAGAGAAGGAGGGGCGTTGCTGATATCGACTCACGTTTCTAACGCGTCGCTTTCAACCCCTCGTCGCAGAATTACGACAAGAAGATGAAGACCGTTCGGGAGAAGCTCGAGCTCCGGAGAAAGAACGAGACGTCTGCCATCGAGGAGAGGAAGAACGCCCACATCAAGCAGCTCATGAAGGATCACGAGCAGGAGTTCTCCGAGATCAAGAACTACTACAACGACATCACCCACAATAACCTCGACCTGATCAAGAGCCTGAAGGACGAGGTCGCTGAGATGAAGAAGAAGGAGCAGGCTGACGAGCAGAAGATGAATGAGATTTACAACGAGAACCGCAGAATGTCGGAGCCCCTCAAGAAGGCCCAGAAGGACGTTGAGCACCTCAATGTTGTGCTGACGAAGTACAAGAAGGAGAAAGAGGACTTGAAGAAGACCAAGGCCCGGCTGGTCGTGGTCGAGAACCAGTACCAGAGCCTGAAGTGGCAGCACCAGGTACGAAGTGAGGAATATGTTTCAACCGCAAGCAATTTTCTAACGCCCCCAACCACTCCCCACTCTCCGTTCGTTCACAGGTTCTCCAGCAGAGGTACAGCTCCGTCGATTCCGAGCGCAAGGACCTCCACTCCAAGTTCATCTCCACAATCTACGAAGCCCAGCAGAAGTCCGGCTTCCGCAACCTGATCCTCGAGAAGAAGCTGACCGGAATGAACCAGATCGCCGAGCAGCAGAACGCCTCAGTGAACGAGGTCCTCTCCCGCGCGAACCTCGAGCCTTCAACCCTAGGCCAGATGAAGGGCCGCATAACCTCAGTCCTCGAACTGAAGAACCAACAGTCCCGCGACCTCCAAGCCGAGCTCGAAAGGATCACCTCTGCGTACCAGCAGCTCGTCTCAAGCGCGAGCGGTAAGATGAGGGAGTTCGGTATACCGCAGAGCGAACTTGGATTCGAGCCACTGACGGCTGAAGCCCTCGTGCTTTAAAATGACGTTTTTTTAGAACAAATAAAAAAAAGGGAGAGAGTAGAGAGAAAAAAAGAGAAAGGAAAAAAAAAAACAACACACATTCATACAAAAAAACAAAACACCGTCACCGTCTCTTCCTCTTTTTATCCTCCATAACTCTAAAGTCCCCAGTCGTATCCTCCTCCTTAGCCCCTTTATATTTGCTCATCCCTTTAATCCCGAAACCTTTCCTCCTCATAACCTCCGGCAATTTACTAACATCAACAGCGGAATCAGTCGCCTGAAGATGATAGTTTCTATTACGTACGTCCGTCGCATCCAGCTTGGAAGGATCCATGTAGAAGGCACCTTTGTGCTGGTAACGTTGTAGGAGGTTACCTTTTGACTTGTTGTTTATTTTAGATTGTTTCTGCTCGGATACTTTCTCCATGAGGGTGGGGTCTGATAGGATGCGCTCTTCGTCTGTCATTTTGCTGAGTTCTTTCTTCTTCTCTAAGAGTTTTATGTCGTCCTTTTTGCGGCTTTTTGTTAGGGATTCTTCGACTAGGCGTAATATCTCCCTCTCCTCCCAATCTTTGTAACCGCGGGATGTGGGGTCGGGGAAATCGTCGTCTTCGCTGTCGCAGGAGGGGAGGCCAGCTAAGTCGGCTTGGTCGTTTGATACGTCTTCTTTCCCGTTTAGCTCCTTCTCCTTTTGAAGGATCGAAGCGGCGAGGGCTCGGGTCTCGGCCTTGCGGGCCTTCTTTTGAGAGGCGGAGGCTGCGGCGGCTATTGAGGATTTTTCCTCCTCTTTCTCCCAGGCCGTCTTGCCGCGTTGGGACTTGGGGACGAATTTCAAGGAGAGGGTAGGAGGGCGCCCGTCGTTGGAGGATTCTTCTTCTGATTCGGAGCCCGATTCTTCTTCTTCTGAGGAGGAGGAGGAGCCTGAGGGGTCTTTGGAGTCTTCTTCCGCTTGTTGTTGTTCAGTTTGTTCTGCATTTATCTTTAGCTTGGCTTTCTGCGAGGGGGAGGGGGTCAATCATCCTGCTCAGCCCTCGTCAGAGGCGATGTTTCTGTCTCACCTCCTCCTCCTCCCTCTCCTTAGCCTTGTTCCTGATCCTCTCCCTCCTCCTCTTCTCCTCCTCCCCGTCGCTGCTGCTGTCGCTGTCGCTGCTGTCGCCTGCGACTTTGGGAGCTGTAGATTTAAGAGAAGCCTTGACGCGGGCTCGGACGCGGGGCTTCGTTTTACGACGGGGACCGTCGGAGTCTGAGTCAGAGGAGGACGACGATGAGGAACGAGACCGGCGGGGGGGACGCGCGGAGGGACGGGAAGGTTGAGGAACGCTGGAGGCTGCATCGGTTTTGGCGGGAGCCTTTTCTTTCTTCTTCTCTTTGTTTGCTAGGCCATCGTCGCTCTCGTCATCGCTATCGCTCTCCTCCCCTTCCCCCCTCCTCCACCTCTTCACCACGACCTTATCCTTAGCTCTCCCCCTGATCTGCACCCCGTCGTCGCCGTCATTGAAGACCATCTCGGTAGCATCGTGAGTGGCTTGAAGGTTCTCACCGGCTGTGGAGGAGAGGAGCTTATCGAGATCACCTTTACCAAAATTCTCACGCGACATTATGATATATTATACTACCTCTAGAAAGAACGTACGTTGGTGATATGATCTGGTGTGGGTTGGTTATTAATAGTGCTTGACTATTGTGCAAAGTGAAGAAAATGAATGCCAATGAATGTAAGGAAAGTTTCCTTAGGGTAAGGAAACTTTCCTTACCATAAGGAAAGTTTCCTTATAAAATGTCCCAGGCCATGGCCATCAATCCTGGTGCAATCTCACTTCTCTTGATTATTGATTAATTGCTACAGTGTCCACTCACCGTTGCATTCATTAACTCACCTGTACTACTATCCATTATATTCGTCGTAGTAGTCTATCATGAACGCCACTTCACCTCCCGTAATCGGTATAATAGGCGGCGGTCAACTGGGTCGTATGATGGCCTTAGAGGCTCCTCGTATTTCTCTTAATATTCGCTGCCTTGACGCGAATGGGGCTAAGAGCCCTTGTGGACTTTTCAGCCCTGGGGGAAGTGTGGAGGGGGGACTTAAGGAGGAGGACAAATTGAGGGAACTTGCGAAGGTGAGGAGAAGAAAAGTGAAACGCCAGTGAAGAGGCATCACCAATGTGACGTCAAGAGAGACGTCAAGAGGTGACGTGAAACTGAAACTGATGAGACAGACCTACTACTAACTGTGTTCACTAATTGTATGAACGCTACGCTACGCTCGCTCGCTCGCTCGTCGGCAGGGTTGCGATGTCATAACAATGGAGATCGAGCACGTGTCAGTCCCCGCCCTGGCGGCCCTCGAGTCCCTCGGCGTCCCCGTCCGCCCCTCCTCCAACACCATCCGCCTAATCCAAGACAAGTACGTCCAAAAGTCTCACTTTGAGAAACACGGCATACCCCTAGGAAGGTACAGGGACTGCCCCACCGTCGAGAAGGTCATGGAGGCGGTGGAAGTATTCGGCTTACCCTTGATGTTAAAAAGCAGGAAGGAAGGGTACGACGGTAGAGGCAACGCGGTCCTCCGCTCCCTCGCCGACGTCGACGAGAAGTTCAACCTGCTTTACAACGGAGGGAAGTCGGGGGGAGTCTACTGCGAAGGTTGGGTCGACTTTGTTGACGAGCTAGCCGTCATGGTCGTAAAATCAACCAAAGGTGAAGTCAAATCGTACCCGACAGTAACGGCCATCCAGCGTTCCTCTGTCTGCCGCGTCGTCGTGGCCCCCGCCCGTTGCTCTCGTTCCGCCCGTCTCCTCGCCGAAGAAGTCGCCCGCAACGCTATCTCCTCTTTAGGCGAAGGCGCTGTAGGTATATTCGGCGTCGAACTCTTCCTAACTAAATCAGGAGATATCCTCCTCAACGAAGTAGCCCCGAGACCTCATAACACCGGTCATTACACTCAGGATGCTTGCGCCGTAAGTCAGTTTGAGAATCATCTTAGGGCCGTAGCTGGTATGGAGTTAGGTGATACTGACATGTGCGTAGGCGCAGCCGCGATGGTTAATGTGTTGGGAGAAGGTGATATGTCTTCGACTCTTAAGGTAAACGATTTGGCGATGGGGATGGAGAGGGCGACGGTACATTGGTACGGGAAGGCTCCAGCTAAGAAGGGGAGGAAGATGGGACATATCAACGTCACGGCTGATAGCGAGAGCGAGCTGCAGGGGAACTTGAAGAAGCTGCTGGACGCTGTTGGTTTGACAGAGGAGGGGGGGAAGGACGGGGGTAGAATCCCTAAACCCGAACCCCTCGTCGGCGTAATAATGGGATCAGACTCCGACCTCCCAGCCATGACATCCGCATGCAAAATCCTCGATACGTTCAACATAGCCTACGAGGTCGACATCGTATCCGCCCACAGAACCCCAGAGAAGATGATGTCCTACGCCAGGTCAGCGCACCAGAGGGGCCTCCAGTGCATCATCGCGGGCGCGGGAGGCGCGGCCCACCTCCCAGGTATGGTGGCTAGTTTGACACCACTCCCCGTTATCGGAGTGCCTATTAAGACGAGTACTTTGAGTGGCGTCGATTCGCTTTATTCTATATGTCAGATGCCTAGGGGTATACCTGTCGCGACTGTCGCGATCGGGAACGCGGAGAACGCGGGATTGTTGGCGGTTAGGATCGTGGGGAGCACAAGGGAAGGGGTTATGGAGAAGATGATTGAGTATCAGGAGGGGCTTAAGGAAGTCGTGGAGGGGAAGAGTGAGAGGATGGGGGAGATGGGGAGTAAGGAGTATTTGAAGCAGATGGAGAACAAGAGTTCGACTGTTGGGGTGTAAGCGGGGGGATTTTTTTGTAGGGGGTTGGTTTATGGGGGGTTGTGGGGCGGGGAGGGATTACAATTTTTGAAGAGGGAAAAAGAAAAAAACTAAAGCGAGGCGGCATTTATTCTACTAAAACTGTTGCTTCACCTCCGCTTCAGTTGCCTCACGAACTCGTCTTCGTCAAGCTTCTCTTCGGCCCCATCTTCCGGTAATACCTTTGGGGTCTTTGCTCCGCCGAGGATTTGCGAGATGCTTTTTCTTCGGCCTTTCCTTTCCTGTTCGCCTGCTTTCTCTCTTTCAGATGTCGTATTACTCTTCATTGGTATCATATCTTCAGGAACGCTATCCCTCCACCTATCCGTGAACCAATCTGGCTTCTCCTCCTCCCATGTCACCCAGCCCTCCTTCACCCATGCTGCAACTTTGTCTCTGATTGGCGACCAATGGAATTTATTGTTGTCAAAGACTTCAGCCTTCATGACTTCATCACCCTCCAAAAAGTTCCTCCTTGTCATCTGTCCGCCAGTCTCAAAGCTAAAGAAAGTATGTCGATACTCCTTATTTATCAGAGCGAAGAATACTCCAAGCAACGTTATCAAGCTGGCGCCCAATATCATGGCCAATTTTATCAAATGCACCAGGGTACTTTCAGAAAGATTACCCTTCGCCAAATCTAAAACCAACAGAAATGTTAGACCAATAAGCGGTAGAAACATGTTCAATGAAAAATACAGCCCTCCAATCTAATTAAGCGAGAAGAGAAAGGTTAGAATAATTCAATGCACTGAGAATACCATAGAATTACTTACCTCATAGGGATGGCGAAACTGAATGATCGCTGCAAAATCAGCAATAAACTTTATCATGACCCTAGCGATACCAGAGGCGACCAAGGACAAAAAACCCTCCACTGGAATCCAGTATGTGAAGTCTCGCCTCGCAACCTTGTAAAACAGATAAAACACTATGTCGCCCAAGAGGTAGTAAACTGGAAATCTTGAACCAAGTGAAGCCAAAACAATTATCAGTGTGGCCTTGATTAGAATTTGTGTTGCCGACAGTAATGTCATCGTGGATAAAAGAAATGCTCGCTTCCTACCATTGTCTGGCACATATCCGTAGAATTCAGGGTTGAATGCTCGCTTCTGGGGGTCTGTATCGAAGTCGTAGCTAATCGTGGTGGAAACAAAGCCGGTTGTCAAGAGAGACACTGCCAGTGACAGGTATGATGTCATTGTAACATTCTCACCGCTGTTTATTGTTCTGACGATGGCACTCATCTGGATGATGATTCCTGGAATGCTCTCTGCAAACAGCTCGGCGAATTTAGTGCACATCATCTCCGTCATTGGGTCAAACTGAGTATCTTCCTCCTGCTCTGCGCCCTTGGCAACACGGTATGCATCAGTTGGCGCTTTAGCTCCTATCAATACGATCAAGCATTCCTTCAGGATCCTCAGCAAACCTTTCTTTCGATTTTGGCCTACCACCACCGTCAGCTGAATTCCCATACACGCCGATAAGCTAGCCAAAGAAGCATTCCTAAATGCAAGCTGCTCCTCGCCTCCGTCCCAAAACTCTTTTAGAACGAAAATGTCGGTCGCTAAATCTGTCACGCTCAACACAGCTCCAATGATGACCCGAGCCATCAATCCCCATGCTGCGGCCTTGACGATGCCTTTCCCGACAACCACCATCATCGGCTCGAACCAGACTTGCTCCTTCATCAATTCCTTCACCGCACGGTTCTGAATTTTCCACTCGTTCACACCCGCAATTGCAAGTTGCTCGGTCATCAGGGAAGGCACTAAGTTCTTCCCAATCTGGATTGCCTCTTGGTTACTCACACAAATCAGTTTTGTTCCCACTGATCTGTTTCTATGTAAGCTTCCTTCAAGGGCGGTGCAAAGCATCGTCGACATCCAAGAGTACCTTGAACACAACTCCCGCAAAGCTCTACTCTTCTCGATTGCCTCCTTCAATCTGTCGACCCTCTGTTTCGGAAAGTCCGTCTTCCACAGCAAATCATATGCAAGCGTTCGGCCATCCTCCGCTTTGAAATCATCGAGTTTTTTCAACCTATGGAAGTAAATTGAAACCTCGACCATTTCCTCGAGCCGCCGCTCGATGAAGGCCGATCTTGCGCTTCGGCTAACGCCAAAGCCCAGAACAACGTTACAAGCGTATTCAAGCTTGGTCTCCCCCAACCCCGCCCTTCCAAGTCTAATCGCTATTTCCTCTTTCGCCGTTACAGAAATGCCAGCTCCCTCGCTGACTGAGCCTCGAGAGACACTTCGTCCGGCTGTCATTGAGCTTCTCCTGGTTTCTTTGCCCTCTTCCTCGAGGGGAGAGAAAAGGATTATTATTGTATCGTTGTCAACTTTCCGAAGCTTCATTACGCTGTCAAAAACTCTGTTGCGGTGGCCGCCGCCATGCTGGCTGTCAAGCTTTTGGACCCGATGTGTCATTACGTCTTTTATCAGCCCCCCCGCAACCTCGTCCTCGGAGATTTCTTCAACGGTCCTCTCCACACCTTCTGTCTGATTTGCATGGCTGCAGAAGTCCCACAAGAAGGCGGCAACTTCTTCCACCTTTGCTGCTACTTTGATGTTCGTCGAGCCCCAAGCGTGGCCACTAACGAGTTCAACTTGTATCTTGCTGTCAGCCAACGCAAAGTTTCTAGATGGCCGTTTCCATCCTGTCTTATCCTGGTATAGCGCCTCGAACTGTGTCAAAGCTTCAGTCCCCCCAGACTCCTGCTTCAGCTCTATCATCCGCACAAGCTCTGCTCTGCGGCTGGCGTCGATTTCCAAGCTCTTGTCATACTTTTTCCGCATGTAGATAACCGTCGTGGCGTGTTTCTTGGCAAGTTTGTTCATCACGAAGGTCGGAACGCTTCCAGCGATATCAACTCGTGAAATTACCTTAACCAAAGTTTGCGGAATTCCTTTGATCGCAGGGAGCCTTTCATATTCCAAGGTGGTGCGAGCAGACGCTGCGATGAAGTTTTTAGGATCTCTAGGATGCTCCTCATCGAGGGCATCTGTGTCTTCATAACACACGGTCAGTTTGTCGTCGTCCTCTTTCTTCCAAATCGCGACGTTGCGCCACTCTCTTTGCTTGAAGCCTGTCACTTTGAGATCCCGACGATTCAAGTAATAAAACGAGTGGTCGTTCACCTTCTTGACGAGTTTCATTACACCACCCTTTTCGTGGAACTTCTTCGATGACTCTCGGCTCATTTTGAGGTATTCATAGGCTGCAAGTTCCTCCATATCACAGTCAATCACACATTCAATAAATCCTGTCCCGATCTTGTCATCCTCTAGATGAGCAAATTTGACGGTTATAAGCGGATCATCTGACTGCAACACTTTGAAACCAGAGCTCTCCGAGTTAAACTTCTTGAGGGCCGCCTTGCCCTTATCTATCAGGTTCCGCTCAACCTCGCTGTACACCTCCTCCTTCCAGCCATCCTTGATCAAATCCGAAAGCTCCTTCCTATCCGCAGCGTCGATCCTATCGCCCTGAGCAAAGTTTTCCATCACTTCCCCAACGACGCTCAACGCCAAAGGCGCCTTCTTATCCGCGACCCAGGTTGGGACAAATCCGCCTGCATCTATTTGCTGGACCAACGTCGCCTTGCACTGCAAAACGCCGCCGCGGTCTGGAAGGTCCTCGATTACCCATAGGCCTCGCGTTAGGGCCCTGACGGTCTTTTTCTTCGCTCCGTAGTCTGGTGCATCATCGACGGGCTCAAAAGCAACGAAACACTTGCCCTCCTCAGTAGATCTCCAGATCATCCTGAATACGAACTCTCGGTCATACAGGATGAACGGCATCGTCTTGATCGTGGCATACGTAGCCTCGTTCTCCCTCGCCTTCTTTCTCAGCTCGAGCCTTGCAGGATTGCGATACTCCTTGCTGCGCTCCATTTTTTCGTTGCTACAATAGGCAAAAACCCAAGCTGCGACCTCCTCCGCAGAGCAGTCGATTACCCCTACTGCCTTTCCCGTTCCGATGCTTCGCTCCCCTTTGTGAGGAGGATAATAGTTCAGGTACATCTCGACGTTAGGATAAGGCGATTCCAGCACCTTCCAGCCGTCCTCTCCCTGCGACGAGCGTAGCGAGTCGCATGGGGATTGGCGTTAACGAGCACAGTTAGAATGACGTAGTTGGTCATAGAAAATCGGCAGATTTGCAGCTCATCGGAGTTTTGGCTTCGTCTTCGCAGCTTCTCACCTCCTTCCCCAAAAGAGCCAAGCACCTTTCGAAATCTCCCACCTGGTCTTCCATCAGTGCCTTGCCCCTTCGCTCTTTCATGACCTCCACAAGGATAGTGGAGTGTTCTTGATCCACTACCTTCCCATTCCGCCTAAAACGCTCCTGCACCTCGTTGGCTTTGCCCAGCTCCCGTTTCACGAGAAAGTCGACCAAGTGCGCAGGCAAAACTAATATCTTGAGATCTGCCTGCTGAACCTTAGTCCACTCACAGGTGTTCTCGGTCAGCGGTTTGACAATGAACACACCTCTCGTCGTCGCCCCTTGCATCCTGTCAGACCCAACAACTTCGTGACACATTTCTCCCTGGTACTCATCGAAGGGGGCGACAGCGATAATGTAAGTTTGACGCCCTTCCTCATCGATCGTCCTTTCCCAAGTTCTCCACGTATGAAATAATCGGTCCTTGATCCCGGGCAGGCTGAGTGAGTTAATGTACTCGACACTTCGTGTGCCATCGATACTTTCCCAAACTTCTCGAATGGCTGCTTTTCGTTTTTCGGCCTTTTTGGCGTAAGTGTCCAGTAAAAAAAGATCTGCGAAGAGGGCGGCGGCCGATACTTCAATCTACGCCACGGACACGCCCCACGTGGCTCCATCGTCCCCATCTCGACAAACAAACTTTTCCACTGAGTCGTTGACGGTTCCAGCGACTCTCTCCGCTTTTGAGATTATTTTCTCCGCCCGCATCATAGACTGCGCGATTAGATTTTTTTCGAATTCTACTAAGGGAGGCGCATTCGAAATGTTGCTTATAAAATCTTCCATCTGGCGCCGATCAATCACCTCCTCTTTCTTGAACCTTTCTTAGAAAAGGGTACATAACTTGCAGAACATTTCGTTGGCCTTGTTGCTGCTGAGGCTAACAAGGGCAAGTCTTTTCATGGGAGCTTGGGAAGCTCGAGACATGATTTGACTGGCAGTGAGGGTGCTCCTAGCTTTTCTTATAGTGCCAACTCCCGCGCTCGTGTCTTTAACTTCTTCCAGGTGAAGCTCTGTGGAGAACGTGAGCAATGTCTGACCGTAAGGATATCGCTGCAGGAGCATTGTCCCGTTCCTTAGTATAATTCGGAGCCGCTTCTTGCCGTTCGGGATCACGTCGGGAAGGGGCGATTCGAGCTCTGTTTGTGTTGAGTGGGTTAGTCGGAGTTCGAGTTGTTCCTTAATTTCTCGATATCTCACCTTCTTCTCCTACCGACGAGACTCCGATTACAATGTCCTCCCCATCCCGCTTCACCCGAAGACGGAGAATAAGTTCGCAGCACTGGAGGCCGTTTGGCATGAAGGCCCAGTAAACAACATGCTCCCTGTCGTTAGATTGCTCGTCCTCTATAACCTCCTGAAAAAGCGACTTGCGCCCCACGACGCTGTAGCTCTCAGTGAAGCCTCTCAGGAACACCTCTGGCTCTTCGTGGATGTTTTGAGTCAAGGTTTTCGTGATCGTATCTCTTAGAAGCATCCCGTTGACGCCGTTTATCACATCGGGTTTGTTTCGATCGAGGGGCAAAGTGGTGACGTGATTTGAGGAAGCATCCAGATTTCGACGCCTCTCCTGGAGAGTTTTGTCCGATTTTATTTCAGCCATGACCTTCTGGAACTGGCCCCTTTGCGCCGCGAGCTTTGCCACCGCCTCATCCTTCTCGGCTTTGAGTTGAGCAACCAACGCCAAAAGTTCTTCCTTTTCAGCCTGCATGGACGCGTGGGCGTGGCTCGAGTTAGAAGCTGCCGAGATGCTTTCTACTGCACCGGAAACAAGTATATTCCTCGCCGAACATATCCCCTTGCCCGAGTGAGGCAGTTTGTGGAGGACAGGCGCAGGGCGGGCTGCAAACACTTCTAAAGAACCCTTTTCCTGGTCTCCACCGTTACGCGGTGGGCGGGGGCGAGTTCGCACCTGCTGGTAGTCCATGAATTCTAACTTCACTTTCTCGTGTCTTGTCTTGTACAATATTTGATGTCAATTTGTTATTTGAAGGACGACGTCGGTAAAGAGCGAGAGAGCAAAGCAGGAGAACTGGGTTATTTTTAGGACATACCTTCTACAATACTTCACCCACTATTAATCTTTTCGTCTCCGACTTTGTTCTCATCCTCGCTTCAATAGCTTAACCTATAAAATAGTATGTGCGAAACCACAACAAACTCATCCTCTTATTCGTCGGTCAAAGTGGAGGTGGTGGATGATGAGGCAGAACAGCAATTGGATGAAACAACAACAGAAGCCGACACAAATACGCCCCCAGCACCATCTTTTCATGCGTTCATAAGTCTCAGCAGGAATGAGTGGCCGATGCTGGGCGTCGCCCTGTTGTTCATGACTGCTGCAGAGGTCGCGGGTTTGACAGCGCCGCTGCTTCTCTCAGATTGCTATGGTACGAAAGCTACGGGGAGCGAAGCGACGAGCTGGGGATGCTTCAACTGCGTCAATTTGCCACAATCACTGCTACGTAATTCTAACTCATGAATATCAATCCTCGTCACAGATTACATCGTCGATCCCGCTATAACCAAGGAGGGAATGAGGTCTGAAGTATCAACGAAGATGGGACTGGTGTTCCTCATCCACTGGGGAGGAATGTTTTGTGGTTTCATCCGTGGCTCCATAATAGGCATGGCTGGCGAGAGGGTGGTAGCCCGTCTGCGGGAAGACCTGTACTCGCATATCCTTCTTCAGGAGATTGGGTTTTTTGACGCCATAAAGAGTGGCGACTTGGTTTCCCGGCTAGGGTCGGACACGGGCATCATTCAGGTCGCCACGACCTCTTCCTTGCCGGAGGTCACAATCGGAATCATCAAATCCATCGCCTGCGTTGTAATAATGTTCCTTATTTCCCCCAAATTGGCCGTGATCTGCCTCGGCGTGTTCTTCGGTCTCATCGTCTTCTGCATCCCCGTCGGGGTCTACATCGGCGAAATTTCTAAGCTCTACCAAGACGCGCTGGCAAAGGCGTCGTCAGCCTCAACTGAAGCCCTCGGCTCCATCAGAACTGTGAAATCATTCGTCGCCGAGAAAACTGAGAATGATCGTTACACTGACATGATCGGTCGCCCTGACGCCTGGAAGTACTGGTGGCCGAAGGAGAAGTCTACGACTTACCGCCACGGCTCGGAGAAGAGCATCGTTACCGCGGCTTTCGGCACTGTTGCTTTCGGAATCGCCATCTCGGCCATGTACGCTACGCTCTGGGTTGGATTCAACGACGTCATCGACGAGGAGCTGAGCCTGGGGAAGATGGTCGCATTTCAGTCGTACGTGTTCAACATCGGGCTTGCCGTGGCGACCATCGGCGGCCACGTTGTATCGCTCTTTTCAGCGAAGGGAGCGGCAGCACGAGTCTTTGAGCTCCTCGACCGAAACCCGTCCGACGCCCTCATTGCGGCGGAGGGCGACGGTGTAGTCCCCAAGGACGGATTTCAGGGATCTATCGAGTTCAAGTCGGTTCAGTTCGCCTACCCTTCGAGGCTGGACGTCCCAGTCCTCGACAGCTTCAGCATGAAGCTCAACGCCAACGAGTCGGTCGCACTGGTGGGGTCGTCCGGCGCTGGAAAATCAACAATAATTTCCCTCCTTCTAAGATTCTACGAAGTTACGGCCGGCGAAATTATCATCGACGACAACAACATCAAGGACTTGAGCCCGAAGTTCCTTCGCGGTCTGGTCGGTCTCGTAGCCCAAGAGCCCGTCCTCTTCGGACTTTCCATCCTCGACAACGTTCGTTACGGCAACCCCAGTGCCTCTGTGGAAGAAGGTGAGCGGTAGCAATTCCTGTCTAGATTTCGATACCACAATCATGCTCTTTTCGTTACACAATTCTTTAAACTCGATCTAACTTCGAAATCTGCTCGTGCAGTTCACGCCGTTTGCAAGTCTGCAAATTGCTTCGACTTCATCAACACATTTCCCGACGGCTTCGACACTCTCATCGGAGAACGCGGCATCAAACTCTCCGGTGGACAGAAACAGCGCATTGCGATCGCCCGTGCTCTCCTCCTCGACCCGAAAGTCTTGTTGCTCGACGAGGCCACCTCTGCCCTCGACTCCGAGAGCGAGCACCTGGTCCAGACGGCGATCGACCAGGTATCGAGGGACAGGTCCACAATAATAATCGCGCATCGCCTCAGCACGGTGAAGAAGGCCAACAAAATAATTGTCATTTCCGACGGCAAGGTATTGGATGAAGGCACACACGAGCAGCTGATGAAAAAGTCTGCCAAGTACCAGGAGCTGGTGAAGCTACAGCTCTCGAAGTAACACATCGTAGTGAAAGATAATACTTTTGATGATTTTTTAGATGGAACAACGAAGTTCTCTTATAATTTGCTTTCTTTGCTGTCGGGGGTACTGTAGGGGGTGGTTGGACCTTGAGCCTTGGTGACCAGGTTGAACAGGGTTATGGTTATAGTTATGGTTATGGTTATGGTTATGGTTATGGTTATGGTTATGGTTACGTTTATGGATGCACCATTCAGCTCGTTTCAGAACGAGATTTCCGTTAGGTTTAGGATGTTAGGGTTAGGGTTAGGGTTATGGTTAGGGTTCTGTTAGGGTTAGGGTTAGGGTTAGGGTTAGGGTTAGGGTTAGGGTTAGGGTTAGGGTTAGGGTTAGGGT
>BRXX01000428.1:0-87399 GCA_030267905.1 Triparma verrucosa
ACCCTAACCCTAACCCTAACCCTAACCCTAACCCTAACCCTAACCCTAACCCTAACCCTAACCCTAACAGCCGGCCGATCTCCTCGAGCACCATCTTGGACATGTTAAACCCTGTAAGATTAATCAGCTTGATCTCTACAAAATAGGAAATGTAAGAATAAAAAGAAAAAATTGCTTCGGATTTGTCGAAAGGGGGGTTTTTCTTGTGTATCGTCGGATCAGTCTACGTCGCTTGTATTTCAAAGCCTGCTACAATGCAATGCTTCATAATAGGCTAAATTTTTGATGCGTAACTTATTCGTAGCTTTCAGGAACTTGTGTGATAAGGTTAGCAGACCCAATTTATAATGCCAGAAAATGTGCGGGAATGATCTCAGCATCATCCAATTTGTCACGAAACATTCACAACTTTTTCTTACTCGTAGATAGTCTCCGACCTTACTACCTCTTTGCCTCATAGAAGTTGCCCCACGTTTCTAAAACACTAATTAGCACCAGACCTGACCCTGTGCAAGCCGCCCCACTACCATCTCGCGCTCCCTTAAGACGGCTTCCCGTTACAATGTCTCGAACATTATCATTTGCCCTCCTCGCCCTCGTGCTCTTTGGTGCCCTCCTAGCTAGTCCCGGCACCAGCGCCAGCGCCTCTAGCAGTAACAGCCCTAGCCTGTACGAAGTCCTCGAGCTGAAGCCAAGCTGCTCAAAATCTGACATTAAAAAAGCTTATCGTCGGCTCGGTGAGAGACCGTGTGTGTATGTTAAGTAGCTGCTGCCAACTTCGCCACGAATGCTAACGCTACAAACACCTCCTCCTTTGCCACTCGCTTCGCTCGTCGCAGCCCTCAAGCATCATCCCGACCGCAACAATGGCTCTCCTGAGTCCACTGAGAAGTTCGCGGCCATCGCTGAAGCGTACGAAACCCTATCCGATGACCAGGCTCGCAGAGAATATGACCATGCACGACGGTCCAACAACCACCAAACACCTCGGCAGCGTCAAAGTCGAGGTCGAAGTCGAAGCACCAATGCACATGCGATGTTCAACGATCTGTTCACGAACGACCCATTCTTCTCGGAAGCTTTCAAGGAGATGGACGAT
This sequence comes from Triparma verrucosa, assembly GCA_030267905.1. Classification (NCBI taxonomy): domain Eukaryota; class Bolidophyceae; order Parmales; family Triparmaceae; genus Triparma; species Triparma verrucosa. The sequence goes on from BRXX01000428.1 coordinate 1,100, forward strand.
CTCTTCGCCCAGACCTTTTCAGACGTCATGTCCTCCAAGAAGAACAGCCGCAGAAACAACAACGACAACCAACGGCAACAGCCTAAGTCCTGGTTCGTCTGGTTCCTCTCCGACGTGCTCGGTCTTAACTTCCAGCTCTCAACAACATACCAAGGATCCGACGGCAGGTGAGATTTTCTTCGCTACCCTCCAACACCCTTCTCCACGTCGTTCCTAACCTTCCCTTCCAGCTTCCACACCTCCAACTACGCAAGCGCAAAACACGGCCTTAGCAGCCGCAGGAGCGTGTCTAAATCCAGTAAAATAATAATCGAGAACGGTCGAAGAGTTGAAATAAAGGAACTTACGAAAGATGGGAACTCAATACGGGAGAAATACGTAGAAGGGAAGCTAAAGGAAAGGTGGATAAACGGGGAACCTTCAGAAGTAGGTGTGGAGAAGCTAACCTCCGGCAGGGGAAAAAAACGCAAGAAAAAGAATGTAGAATTTTAAAATCTTCGTGCATAAATTCATATAATTTCTGGTTCCCCTTATTATTACTTTTCACAGGCTCGCCTCCCTACCGCTTTCTTCCCTGAGCTTACCAACGATATCAATTTGCTGTTTCAATTCCTTTTTCGTAGCTCTATCAAAGTACGTCATAATAGCCTTTCCGCATAAACTTTCTCCGTTCTTTTTTATCGCGAGAGACGTTGCCATGCATTGGGAGAATTGAGGCTGGTAATGTGTGGAGTTGGAAGGTTTGAAGGAAATGTATCCCGAGGCTTGGTTGTGGTTGAGGACAGTGAAGACGACTTTGTATACTTTCCCGCATGGAGCGAAGAAACCTGCGATGGTATTCGTGTACTCGTTGACGTTCTTTTTGCTGTAGAGCTTGACGGATTCGAGAGGCTTCATGACTGGAAGGGTCGGCAAGGAGAACCTGACGATTCCATGAAAGGGAGGATTCTCGTACCCGTAATGAGGCCTCCTGAGGAACAGATTATCGTAGACCGCCGCCTTCCCCCTGCCGCCTTTGCTGATATTTCCGGCCATTTTTACGCATTTGGCAGCTCCCGCTTCGTCCTCGAACTCAACGTAGTACATGTTCGTGCCTTTTCGCTCTTCTTCAGCTCGACTTAGAGCTCTAGTGTACGACACAACCTTCCCAACATGCGAGAAAAGCCTAGGGATATCACCCGCATCGAAGTTATTCGGGAACCCTCCAATAGAGACGTACCGATCGATCCCCAACATCTTCTTCTCCTTAACCCGAATCCTCTCCTCCTCCTTCCTCTTCTCCTCCACCGGGTGCACCTTAACGAACTTAGCAGGCGGCTCGCTAATTGTTCTCTTCAACCCTCCCCCCCCTGCGATGAGCGAAGCGAGTCACATGAAGATTGACGTTAACGAGTTAGAACTGTGTAGCGGTAGTAGTGGCGTCGCTATCTAGAATTGCACTGCTTCTCTCCGCCGGATAAGGAACCGTAATTAAAGACCATTCCTTCCTCTTTCGTGTGTTCCCTTTCCTCTCGACGTTTCCTCACCTCCCCCAACCGGCTCACTAACAGCCCTCTTAACCCCCCTCCTCCCCTCCTCCCTCCTCCTCTCCCCCTCCTCCTTCCCTCCAACCTTAACTTCCAACCTCCTCCCCAAAAACATTTCCCAAACTTTAACCCCTTCCTTCGCCTTCTCAACAGAAGCATGTTCCTCGAATTCAACCTTCGCCCAATTCCTATACCTCCCCAAATTTGAAATAGATACGTTAGGAATTTGAGGTAACATTACGCGGGATACTTTACCTGCTAAAGCGAAGTAGACACGTAAATCGAGAGGGCGAGCGTGGGGGGGAATGTTCGAGACTATTATTTCAAGAACCGGAGGTGGAGGAGGGGGAGGGGATGAAGGGTTTTGGGGAGGGGGGACTTTTTTCTTACGGGCCTTCGGTTTTATTCGGGGGCGAGGGAGTTTTGATTTTTTTGCTTTTGTTGTTGTTGTTGTTGTTGTGGTTGTTTCTTTTCTGTCGTTATCGTCGGAGTCGGACATGTCAACTAGGTCGATAACGTCGTGTTGACTTTCTTCCTTTTCGATTACGATTACATCGTCGTCCTCCTCCTCCTCTTCCTCCTCATCGTCATTATCGTCCGAGTTCTTATTATCCAAAGGAGAGGACGGCCACGTCGTCCAAATTTCTTTCCCCTCTCCCTCTCTACCATCTTCAAACAGCGCGTTCCAACGCTCCTCAAAGCCACCTCCACCTCCATCCCCGTCCGCTTCACTTGCCTCTCCCGTCCCTGTCGCCTTCGATTCCCTCCCGCTCTCGATTCTCTCCTCCTCATCTTCGCTTTCCATCTCCTCCTCCTGACAGTGCTTCTCGATAAGTCGAAGGTTCTCCACGACTACGTCCCGATCGTTGTTGTCATCTCTCTCGTTAGAGCAGTTCGAGGACGAAGAGGAGGATGATGAATCGTCTGACTCTTCATACTTCACTGTAGGATCTTCCTTCTTCTCTTCTCCCTCCGACGAGGACTCCCTATTTTCCTCCTTGACCTTCAACCTCTCATGGTCCTTCTGTTCCAACCTGTTCCTCCTCTCCTCTTTCTCCGTCTTCCTTTGTTCCTCTTTTCGTATCCTCTCCTCCTTCTCAACCTCACTCTCAAACCTCTTAATCGTCAACTCAACACTCAAACAATTAGCCATAACACCAGTAACGAATGAAACGTCTACGTTTAAATTTCGGCCCCACATTTCCGTCAAGTGATCGTGCTTGTGGAGACCTGCGACTGCGGCTATACTGTTGGGGGTTACGCCTTTGATTTTTACGAGTTTTGGACGGACGGTGAGGAAGCAGGATGGGGAGGTACAGCACGGGAGGGGAGTGCCGTATAAAGTGCCGATTTTTAGACCCCAGGGGATGGAGAGGGAGGTTCGGGATAAGGTCTTTGTTAAGGTTAAAGGTTTTCGAGCTTCTGCTACACCTGTTGAAGCACCTGTTGGAGTTGTAGGACGAGGAGGAGGAGAGGATGATGATGATGATGATGATGATGATGATGATGATGAGTGAGGAGTGTTCATGGCATTAAGACAATAGTGATATTCTTAATGTGATATGCAATAGAAAGGCCTCTTATGATGTCTTATAAAATAGTGCTGGGATCAGAGATTGCCATAAAATCGTCATTTAATAAGATCAGACGACAACGTGCAACTTTGACTGGAGCTGCATCACAAGGAAGGAACATCAGGTTAACCACCGATAACGGTGATAATATTAACGTAATTGTTGTTCATTGGAACCAATTTGTGTTTTTCGCCCAAGTGTGTTTGGATAAAAAGCTTTTCATATTCGTCAGAGCCAACCTCACAAACCGCAAACTGAACGCCGAACCCTTTCTAGGCATCGCCCTAACGACGACCTGTGACTGGTGGGTTCCTGTGACGAGTTCCTCAATAGACTGCGGCGAGAGCAGGTCCTTCACACTAAGGGTTACTAAGAAGGAGTCCTTCAGAAGGACTCCTTCATTCACTACAGTATACTGTGCTAAGGTCCTGCATTCACACTAAGGTCCTGTTAACAGTCCTTCACTCACGTCAGTTTCAGTTTCACGTCGTTCAGATGAGTGTCACTTTCTCTGCGCTGTACTCTTCAATAGAACGGCAGGTAGTAAACATTCTACTACCTCTATATTTTATATTTCTCTCAGCAGCCAGTTATATAATGCCTAAATTAGGTTTATTAACACTTTATAAATACCTTCCATATACTGAACAATTATTATCTGATGATGATGAAGATTACTACTATAATCAACATTATAATCACAACAGAAACCCAAACCCTTATGATTATAACATAGACGATACATCATCTCCATACGGTTACAACGATAACAATTCCTCCCAACCCTCCTCCTCCTCCCTTCGAAACCGTTTCTCTTCAAACTTCCTTCACCCCCCCCCTCGCAAACCTCCCCCAAAAAACCTCCCCCCCCTAGAAGATCTCACCACCCAAGCAACCTCCTACACCTCTCCTCCCACCTCTCCCCCCACCTCTCCTTCTTCACCTTCCTCCAACCCTCCCTCCACTTCCCGCCCCCACCTCGATTCAGAAGACGATAAATTCACATGGGACGACACCTTCGGAGTTGTTGACATGAATATCCTCAACTCGTGGTCTAAGGGTAATGTTAATAAACGCGAGGGAGATAAAGGGACTAGAGGAGAGAAGAAGGATATTCCACCGATAAGGAAAATTTATAAAGGCAAGATATGAACAACGTTATTGCATTAGAACGTAAGGTTGAATCAACCAAATTAGTTTGTTTTTTTTTCTCCTCCCACCTCTCGTTCTTCCTCTTCACCCTCGGCCTCACCTCAATTCAGACGTCGGATAAATTCACATGGGACGATACGTTCGAAGTTGTTAATATACGTATCCTAAACTCTTGGTCTTATAAAAAGACACCGCGTAATAAAGGCGAGGGTGATGAAGGGAGAGGAGAGAGGGATATGGAGCCCGATAAGGAAAATTTATAAAGGCAAGATATGAGCGTTATTGCATTAGAAGAACGATTAGATTTACATGTTATTGTTAACCTTATATGAATTAATGAACGTTTCGGGAATGTCGTCGTTGGACCGTTTTTTGGGACGATTTTATGAAAACGGGGTGCAGGATTTTGTATTAGTGGAGAACGCATGTGTGGTTTTATTAGGAGTGTTTTCTTCTTTTGTGGGTTTTGAGGGCGCCTGCTGTCTTTGCCTTGTAATCGCATCCGTCTTGATCGCAGGGAAACCATTCATGGACTTGCTGTTTGTGTTTTTTTAGGTTGCCTGCTATCTTTGCCTTGTGGTCACAGCCATCTTGATCACAGTGGGCCAACGAACGTCAATATCATGAACGTTCTGTTTGTGTTTTTTTATGCTGTCTGCTCGCTTTGCCTTGTAGTCACAGCCATCTTGATCACAGTGGTGCCATTGAACGTCAATATCATGAATCGCCTGTTTGTGTTTTTTTAGGTTGCCTGCTATTCTTGCCTTGTAGTCGCATCCATCTTTATCGCAGTGGTGCCATTGAACGTCAATATCATGAATCGCCTGTTTGTGTTTTTTGAGGTGGCCTGCTTGCTTTGCCTTGTAGTCGCATCCGTCTTGATCACACTGGTGCCATCGAACGTCAATATCATGAACGTTCTGTTTGTGTCCTTTGAGGTAGCCTGCTTTCTTTGTCTTGTAGTCGCACCCTTCTTGATCGCAGTGGTTCCATCGAACTACAATATCATGAACATCTGCTTTGTGTCGTTTGAGGGTGCTTGCATGCTTTGCCTTGTAGACACACCCATCTTGATCGCAAGAAAACCAGACCACATCGATCCCATGCTTCGCGGCCTTATGTCTCTTCATATTGTCTGACCTACATCTATATTGACACCCCGCTATCCCGCACATCCTTGTTATCTTGCCCCATTTATCCCTCACCAAACCTCCTCCAGCACCTCCGCCTGTAAAAACTGATCCATCACCCAAATCATCACCTAAATTATCTATTGCAACCGTCGACTCGTCTCCGCACCCTGTTATAGGAGTGGCGTTCGGATCATCGCTTCTGAACAACATATGTTGATATACCACCCTCACATTCGACCCAGGGGCGAATTGACTTAAGCTTATAGAGTCATTGCCGTTCATAGGTTAACTTATCCTGTCAGCAAAAGCCAAAATCGTTCCTAATAACCCTAACGATCCCGTTGCTTCAATTTCCTGGCTGGTGCGGATGTCGGTGAATGATTTGCTTATAAGACTTCTATGAATGAGGTTGACGACTACTTTTTAAAACGCAAAGGGTAACTGTTTGTTTGGGGGGGGGTTGCAGAGGATGCGCTGGCTGGTCGACTCCCAGTGGAGGGATTTTCCTGGAAGACGACGTTTATCCATAAAAATGAGAACTGAAGGTCCCGCATCAATTGTGGGTCCCATGCCCCTGCACTTATCCAACCAGCAGCCGCCTGTCAAACTCCCGCCTTCCCTCGTCGCCTTAAATCTCCCTCTATCTTTCCAAAAGCTCGCTCTGAACATGCCATCTCTCTCTTCCTCTCTCCTCCTCCATTCCTCTTCTCCCTCATCGATTTCCGCCCTAGATTTAATATCAGAGCTCCGGCTTCCCCAACACCTACAAACAGCGGCTATGATAGGCTACAACTCGACCTCAGAAAGAAGTGTAAAAACCAGTCAAATCCTCGACCCTGGTACGTGAGAAACCCTAACGGAACTCCCTATACCTCGCTTTATAATTCTAACGTCCTCGCGTTATATTCGTTTTCAGAATCATGCTCGATCCTCCGTTCCGCAATCGACTTAAACTGCCAAGAAAACTCAGACACAATAGACGGAGGACCCTCCCACCAACTAAATTTGTCCGTCAAACGTTTTTCAGAATTACTAGGTTCTACCGGTTCATCAGTATTAGATAAAGTAATAAACTTCACAAAAACCTTCAAACCTAATTCTCCTAACTCATTTAAAATATTCGTAAGAAAATACACGCCCCAAACGCGTCCTTACTGTCCTTTTCACACAGATTCATCTTCCCTAACATTGAATATATCCCTTTCAAAACCCTCCGAATACGTCGGTGGTGATTTATTGGTTGTGACTGATTCGGAAGTTAAGGTGTTAAAAAGGGAAGAAGGGGAAGGATGTATACACGACTCTACGTTGTTGCATGGTGTGGCGTTGTTGAGAAGAGGGGTTAGGTATTCGGTTATTTTTTTTATGGGGGAGGGGAGGTGGAGGCCGGAGAGGTTAGGTTTCGGGGGGGGGAGGCCGGGGAGGGAGGAGGAGGTTCGGATTTTTAAGGGACTTGTGAGGAGGGAGGAATGGAGGAGGTTCGAGAAGAGGATTGACTTGAAGGTGGACGAGGAGGGTAGTGGATTAGGGGAGAGGATTGAGAAGGTCGTGTGCCGATATGACGCGAGTTATTTGAGGCCGAGTGAGATTAGAGAATGGGGGGGGGGAGAAGGGAGGTGGTGGAGTTTAAGGCAGCTCGTTGTTTATGTTAATGGTATGGAGGAGGAGGAGGAGGAGGAGGAGGAGGAGGAGGAAGAAGATTAAAAATAATAATAACACCACTCATAAATACTAAACTTTTTTTTTTTCATATTTGAAAATGTTTTGTGATATTGTTACATGTTTTCCCTTTCCCAACCATTCACCCAACCCAACCACCCCACCCTTGTATAATTTACATTTTTCTTCTTCAAAACCCCCCCATCAAACCCCCAACCCCCCAAAAAACCAAAAACCCGATTACGAAATCCCCCCAACACAACTAACACTATTAGCGTTCCCCTCCCAATCATTATCATCGATCCTGCGACAATAGAAGGGTTGTTCGTGTTGTTAATAGCGGCGTATAACTTGGCAGCAGCAACCTTACATATGGAAGTCTCTTCGCTCTTCGCTCCGCTCCTCACACTCACACCTCACACCTCACACAATCAATCAATCTCAATCTCACCTTATAACCGCCATAAACCCATCCCCACTTAACACCCCCCCCCCAGGCACATTCAACGTCAGCTGCACGTACTCCATGTACCTCTCCTTGCAAAAGTCGTTCATGATATTTACCGTAAACGTGGCGCTCCCTGCACCCCTTAAGAACGTAACCTCCCCACTCGTCTGCTGATAATCCCCGCACCCGTCCCTCCTATTGCTCGGCAGAGCGTTACACTTCAAGAACTTATCACCGTCGATACCTGTCGCCGTTAAATCACTCGTGGCGTAACCGACTGTCAAGATACTATCAGTAACTGCCCTAACGATTGTTATGGTAACGAAACTATCCGTCCCTTCTAACGCAACGAACTCCGACTGCTGAAAGCTCAAATACTGAAATTCAACATCAACCAAATACGCCGCCCCGGCGTCACCGCCTTTAGAGTCAACGCCTACGGCGCCTACTACGGCAGTGTGGGAGGATAGTGCTATGGAATAACCGAAGTTGTCGAAGGCGTAACCGTCGGGGGGATTGACCTTCACACTCTCGGATGACCTCCAAAGAGGGTCGGAGAGTAAATTACCCCCTGCATCGTAAACGGCATTTTTACGCGTGAAGACGTATAAACTTCCTGTCTCCTGACTAAATTTAGGTGAAACGTCAGTCAACCCCCCCGTGGCGTTAAGAATGTTGCTCAACAACCTCACGTTGCCACCTCCTAGTGCTGCCAAAGTCCCCGCATTTTGCGCGTAAATCATGTTCGAGCTATCAACGGGGAACTTCAAACGCGTCGGCGTGTAATGGGGGTACTCGGAAGGTACTTCTTTGTATATTCCAAGCGCTACCATGCCTACTGCTGAGACGATGGCCGTTCCTGTATCATGTGAGACTGCGACGTTGTAGCCGAAGAGAGCGTCGGTGCGTTTGTCGGAGGCGATTAAACGAGACTCTTCGAGCCAGACACAACTATCCTTGTTGCCGGTGCAGTAGTCGGTGTTATGAGAATTCTTTAGCCTGTAGGCGTAGGCGGCGCCGGACTTCCAGGTTCCTTCTTGGAGCATGTACTGTTTGAATTCGCCTGAGGTGTCAATCAATCCTCCGATGCTCGCCCAGCTCAAGACAATGTGGTCGATATTTATGTGGTCCCACGGCCCGCTGCCGCTGTCGACGATGCGAATTTGGGCGGCGCGGTACAAATAGGCGCCTACGTCCCATTCGTCTACTTCCATTTTTTCGCTGCATTTGCCGGTGGAACGGGCGACGCTCATGCCATCAATCAAGAGCTCAATGTAAACCTTCAAATGGTTGCAACCGCCGCCGACTAGAAAGCTTATCTTGTCGCCCAAAATCACGAAGACGTCGCTAGTGAGAGTTCCCATGGGCACGTCTCCCTTGTACTCCCCTGCGTTGCTGCTGCTGAAAGGATTCTGGTAGTCATTCCTACCGTTTCCTGGCCTGTTCTCGTACGTTCCGATGTAGTACCTTCCCTTAAGCGCCGCGCTCTCTCCCCTCCCGACTGAGAGCTTGTCGCCGAAGCCTCCGTAGACGTTCCTGTACTTGCTGTTGTCTCCGTACGTTGGTTGGTGGTTGAAGGCATCGCCGGTGGCGACCCACCCGACCAAATCTCCCGTCTCAAAGTCAAACGTCGTCCTGCACTTTCCGCTGGAAAACATGGCTCCGATCACGGCCTGATTTCCGTCGATTGCTAGGGAGTAGCCAAAGCGGTCCCCGCTCTTCTTGTCGCCCGCTTGGAAGTTCAGAATCTCAGTGAAGGTTGTCATCTCCTGGAGCCTGCGTAAGGAGGAAGCGTTAATAGTGTTAGAAAATCGTGTCGAAGTTGGTAGCAGCAACTTTTCGTCGTTCGCTCCTCGCAACCTCTCACCTCTCCGTTGTGATACTATAGGGCTGATCGAACGGAACGCAGGTACTACAGTTGTAAGCGGGGTTGTCGCCCCACCCTTTGCCGTGGCTCGCCAACATGGTAGGAAGCGTCGCGTCCATTTCCGTCAAGAACGTCACGGTCCAGTAGATTCCCCAGCCCACAGACGGGTTCGTCAACTGTCTCGCAACCTCAACCTCTCCAACGTTCCCAGCGGCCTCAATGGCCGCCTTCATCACAGCCGCACTCGCGTCGAATGCGACCTGCGTGGAATTGTCCTTGGCGCCCGCGTGGTTCAAGAAACCCAACTTGAAGGTGCCCTGTCCCGGCTCAGCGTCAGCAACAATATTAATCTTCTGGATGATGGGCTGGGAGTAGAATGTGAACACCTTCCCCTTGCCCAAACCGACGTTGTAAACTCCATCGGTGTCGTACCCGTCAACGTACTCGCTTCCTCTCTTGCCGAAGTCGGCGTACGGGGCGCCGACGATTATCGTCCTCCCCTCCGCAGCGACGCTGACCCCAAAGTCCTGCCTGTGCATGTGCACCTCCGTGTCCTGCCTTCCGTACACATCGTAGTCATAATCGCTGGAGTGCACCTTCTGGTCGGCACTCCAGTCCCACTTATTCAAAATCTCGTTGAACGTCCTGTAGTATATGTGCATGCTCTCCAGGCCCCTCGCCCCGACGGCAATCAAATCGCCAGAGAGCGCAATGCTCCTGAAGCTACCGAAGTGGTGGTTCCTGCTCGTGGCAGTCGTGGCGCCCAAGACCTCCTGAAGAGCCCAGTTCGTGGTGCCGTTCCAGTTGTGAACGTAGACGAACACCTTCACGAGCCGCAAGGAGGAAGTGTTTATAGTGTTAAAAATTCGTGTCGAAGTTGGCAGCAGCAACTTTTTGTAGGGAAGTACTGGCTAAGAGACGCCGTAAACGCGCCTTCTCAGCTCGTCGCTTCGCTCCTCGCAGCCTCTCACCTTCGCCAACCCTGGCGCGCCCACCACGACAGTCACGTCCTCCCTCCCGTAGGGCTTATCAACCGCCACCGCAGTGCCGAACTCGGCCCCCTCCGCTGCATAACCCCCCGGCGTCAAAATCTGGTCCTGCGCCCACATGCCACTCGTCCTGTTGAAGATGTACGCGGATCCGCACCTATTGTACAAAGTATTCTCATACGAGACATTGAAAACCGCCAAGGGCGCTCCGACCACCATGATCCCAGCCTCGTCATCAACGTCAACTGCAGTCCCCATGGCGTCTCCCTGCTCCAAGTCGCTTCCGAAGAACTTCTCGTAGTAGGTTCTGCCGCTGCGACGAGTGAAGAGATTCGCAAGGAAGGTCGCCAATGACGTTAGAAATTGCAATGAGTTGGCAGTAGCAACGTTATATACGAAAGTATCGGCGATACACATCGATATATACGGTAGAAATACTTTCTCAGCTCGTCGCTTCGCTCCTCGCACAGTCTTACCTGTAGGGCCCGACCCCGTCGTCGTCGTCCTCAATAGTTATCGTGGCCGTCAAGCTGCCGAGCTGGCTCGGGAACACACCGGGTAGGTTGATCTGAACGGTCATGTTCTCGTCAGGTGCCTCGAAGACGTAGTCGTCAGTGGTGCTGACCAAGATGTTGTACGTGGCCTCGCCAATGTTGACGATGTAGTCCTTATCCAGCAGCTCGTAGTCAGAAATCGCCCTGTAATCGTACGTGGCGTCCACCCACTGGCTCCTGTTGTCCGCCCCGCCGTAGTACTGGCTCCTGCCGAAGGCTGCGACGAGCGAAGCGATTCGTCCAGGGTTGCGTTGTTGGCGTAAGAAACGGCGGTGGAGACGACCGCAGCAACGTTACGTGCGGAAGAACCGGAGACTGCCGTCGATATCTCGTAGATGTGCATCTTCAGCTCGTCGCTTCGATCCTCACTGAGCCTCACCTGTCGTCCCAGAAACCTCATCAATGACGGTCCTCTCCAGGGGGTAAATTTCATAACTGCGCACCGCAAAAAGTTGGTTGACGTAGTCCTGATACTCCTGCGGCGCGTTCCTGTCGAAGCTCCTCACTCCGAGCACTCTCCTGTTGATTGCCTCTGCTCGTATTAATGTGACGTTCAAGTCCTCCCCTTCAGAAACGGTGTAACTAGAAGGATGAAATCTGAAGTCCAAGAAGCTCATGTCAAAGACCATGGCGGCCCCACTGTTAACATTGGTCAAGTCGCGATTCCACCCTCCGACGACGGCGTAGTTGTCGCTTACCGTCACGGCGGCTCCGAACATGTCCTGGCGCTGGGGAATATTGGGGAACAGAAAGCACTGCTCAGTGTACTTCTTGGTGGTCTCGTCCCTCGTAAAGACGTGGGCCTTGCTTCGCACCGACTGCCTGATGGGATTCAAAAATTCAGTGGTGCAGGCGGGATAGTCCCCAGTCATGGTTGTGACGTTGCACTGGAGCAATGGCAGCATATTCATCGGGTCGGTCGCCTTCGACTTGTCGTTGAAGGTGACACGCCACCTGTAGCCTCTGTTGCTGTCCCCGTAGATGGACCGTTCGACCTCCACTTCGCCCAGGCCCAAATCATCCTCTAAAGCCTCCCTAACTTCGGCAGACGTCGCCTTGTAAGACAGTCCCCTCGTGTAAACGTACTCCGTAGTTTCCCCTGGCAAGTCGCCCGGCACGCCGATCCTGCGACGCAATGGAAGGGGTGTTGGTGACGTTAGAAAGGGCGAAGAATTTGGCAGCGGCAACGTTACATATGGAAGTGTCGGGCATGTACGTCGATATCCAGTACACACGCCTTTTCAGCTCGTCGCTTTGCTCCTCGCACACTCTCACCTAAATTTCGCTCCCAACGGAGTGTCGCAGGTTCCAACCCCTCTCAGGTTCAAGGTCGGGTCGCAAGAGGTCCTGAACTCCTGCTTGGGCCTGGTGCTTCCGACCCCACCTCCGAATGCCACCTTCTGGCCGACGACGATTGTGCCGTTGGTCATGCTCACACTGGTTCCAAACATGTCGTGCGCCTTCAAGTTCGAGGGCACAAGCTTCTCCCTCAGCACGTACTCGGTCGCTCCGAAGCCGCTGCGATCGTAAACGTAGCAGCTACCGCTGTCCTTCAGCTTGGCCAGACTCTCATCATTCCTGGTGTGGATTCCGATATCATCCGTCAAGCACGCGCAGATCACTAGCTCGTCATTGTTCAAATCGACGGCGCACCCCCACCTCTCGCCGGCCGAAATTTCCGCCATGGCAGGGGCGAGGATCATCTGATCCGGCAAGTAATTGAACGTCGGAAGTCCCTCTAACCCCGTCCAGATGTAAACCGCGCCCGTGTCGCTGTTATAGCCCGGGGCCGTCACGGCCAGCTTGTCTCCACTGACAGCCAAAGCGTGCCCGAACCTTGAGGAATTGTTTATAGTGTTAGAAAATCGTGTCGAAGATGGTAGCATACACTTTTCTTAGGGAAGTATTGGCGAAGAGCACCAAGACGCCATAAAGGCCCCTTCTCAGCTCGTCGCTTCGCTCCTCGCAGCCTCTCACCTGGCCCCCTGCTGCCTACCCCAGCTACTCGCGTCTAATCTCTGTTTGAACGCCATGACCCCATTCAGGTTCCTGTAGAAGTACACCACCCCTCGGGAGTCGTCTGCCCCAGGACTGCCCACCAGCGCCTGCTGGTACCCGCTGTTCTCACTAGCGTACACCGAATAGCCGAACTCCTGCCCTTGCTGGGGCGTGGTGGCGCCGTCATCGAACGGAGTGAACTTTTGCCGCTGAGACCACCAATACGAGCAAATACTGCCCGAGCAACTGCTGTACCTCTTGTACAAGTAGACGCTTCCGGCCTCGAGCCCAGTGGCGGACTTTCCCAAGAAGTCGCCGTTTAGCTGCATCGTTCCCTTCCTAAACTCTCTAATATGGATGAGCGGCGGGTACCCCCCGAGGCGAGGGTAGTGCTGGTAGTCGGCCAACTTCGTCGCATCTACTACAATCATCTCGATGTCGCCCGTCAAGTTGCCAACGCTGTTTGCAGAGCCAGGGGTCTCAAAGTCAATGAGCACGCTGTGATTTCCGGAACATAGTCCTTCCCCGCCAGATACCGCTCCGTCCCAGCCCCCCATGGCCCTAACCTTAACCGCCCTAAGAGGATTCATTCCAGTTATGGCGGTTTCGAAATCGGCCAGCGAGGCGGCGTGACTGATCGGGGCGCTCTCGAAGCCCCTGAATTTCAGCGTGAAAGTTCCCGTTCTCGCGGTGCAGTTCAAAAGTTGAATCTCCGTGTCTCCGTCAACCTCCTTGTAGGGAGCTCCGGCGACCATTATGTCGGAGTAAACCGAGACCGAGTGCCCGAACCTGTCAAGGAGGAAGTGTTTATAGCGTTAGAAAATCGTGTCGAAGTAGGCAACAGCAACTTTTCGTACGGAAGAGCGGCGAATAGCATCAAGTGCCTCGTTAACGCGCCTTTTCAGCTCGTCGCTTCGCTCCTAGCAGCCTCTCACCTGTCCCTGTCATTCACGTCATCCGGCACGATGGTCGCCTCGACGATCCACTGCTCGTCGTCCTTCCTCGAGACCTGGACCAACCCCGCCGACGCGCCGGTGGTTCCCATCTCGTAAGGCTGGAACCACGCGCTGTTGTCATCGGCGCCGTACCCCAAGGCCGCGCTAACTTTGTACTGCAAGTTATGGCCGTAAAGCTCCGTCGAGTTCACCTCTATCTTGGGCAAATTTCCACCGGACGACTCGGCGTCGTGGTCAAACTCCCAGCCGTAGTCCGTCTTCATGTTCACGTTGTTGAAGGTGATGCTCCAGGAGTAGCCGTACCTCTTGTCGGCGGCTTCGCTAATAACGGATTTGGTCACCGTTACGTCGTTGATGGCGTCACAGCTCTGCTCCAGCACCTGCTCCATTCTGGCGCCATCGGCGTGGTAAGGGATTTCCTTGCTGTAATCCGAGCCCCTCAGCGAAACTGTAAAGTTCCCGTTCACCGGCTCCTGTCCCTCGACCCCGACGGCGTGCCAGATGACCGGGCTACTCCCGGTCAGCTTGTCCCCGTTTACTATAAAGTTCGGCACGTTCATCTTCACGTGCTTGTCGTTGTCGCTAAAGGTGTTGAAGGTGACCTTCCACCGTCTCCCCAGTCCCGCCAAGTCCCATTCGAAGTTGAACAGGTTGCCGACCACGCATGTATACACTGCCCCGGCTCCGAGACCCAAATCAGTCTCCATAACATCAATCATGGTCGTTTCGTTAGCGTTGTATGCGATGTCTCTACTGACCATTCCGTTGTTCGGGTTGGTGATGGTGAAGGTACCCTCAATGAAGGTCGTTCCCTTCACCAGCCTCGGCTGCGACACCTCCGCGCCGGGACCTGTCAGGCCAGAGTCGTCGACAACGAACATCTCAAAACCTCCCAACTGGATTAGATTCGCAGTGTTGTGAAACGTCACGGTCCACTCGTACGCGTTGTTGCAGGCGCACCAAGTGTTGTCGGTCCTACTGGCGGTGACTTTGCCTATCAACGGGTACTTCTCCTCAATGAATGTGGCGAGACCCTCCGCAGCTATGTCAACGGGAAGCTGCATCGTGCTGCCGTACCCCGCCATGTTCAAGCTGAACATGCCCCCGACTGTCTCGTGGGGAGACGCCGAACTCGTAAAGATCTGCTCCGTCTTCAGCGCGGTCTCTCTGTCCAACTCCGTCGTTAAAAGCTGCACCTCATTTACTGGCGAGGCCGGGTCGGTGTCTGCCCAAATGTCCAGAATCTGGACTTCGGAGATGGGCTTCCTCTTCCCCGGAGCGCCTACTGCCAGAACGTCGTTGCTAATGCCAACGGAGTAACCGAACAGGTCGCCGATCTCCCTATCAGACCCCATTATCTCGTACTCTGAACTGACGTCGACGTAGATGCTGGCGTCGGTGGTAATTACCGCCCCGCTCCATGCGGGACTGGCGCTAAACCTTAGCTTGTAGTTGGGCCCGCGCTGCTGGATCTTCAAGTCGGTGTAGCGCGCCGCTCCCAGAGATGAAGTGACTGCCTTGGCTCCCTCCAGATACCCCTTGCCCGGGTTGAGGTGCAGGTCGGCGTCAAGGATCGGAGCAGAACTCATCCTTCGAATTTTGCCTCCATTCAGCACGAAACTCGAGGTGGCGTCCCTGAAATCCTCCTCCACGCTGCGATAGTCCAAATCGGCCGAGGCATCTCCGAGCTTGACAGTGTACTTGAATTCCAGCTTGCTGCTGTTGCTCCCGCCAGTGTAGGTGGCGTGGCGGTCGACGGTGCCAGTCTCCAAGATGATATAAGGGTTTCCTGTCACCCAGACAGGAGCGCTGAAGTTGACATAGATGGTGATCTCCTCCCCAACGCCGTACTCGCCCACGGGCTGGGGACTGCTGAAGCCAGTTATATACGGAGTTGAGCCGTCTATCTTGATGGCGGCGTTGTATCCCAAGCTATTCAGCTCGCCCTTGTAAGGCAAATCTAAGTTAGCGGGGATGGTCGGGGTTGTGGACTTCTGCATGATGGTGCCCGGAGTCGTTCCGGTCAGAATTCCAACCTCCAACCCGTGGGCGTCCACGTAATCTAAATCGTAAGTAACGTGCCCCGCCTGGACGGTGTACTGGAAGGTCAGACGGCGCGTGTTCGTTCCGTTGTTGTAATACGCATTTCCGTCGTTAGCTCCGAGCTCCAAATTGACAAGCGGAACCCCTGTCACCACCACCACCTCGTCGAATTCGACAAATATCGTAACGACGTCTCCAGGGTAATAAGTCCCGGCGGGAGAAACTGCCCCCACGTTCACCACCTTCGGTATCTCGCTAGTGTCGATGTAGATATTCTGACCGTTCTTTCCAAAGCCTTGCCGCCCGGGTTTGGGCAAAGTGTAGTTCGCCGGGGTGGTGGGAATGGTTGAAAAGCGTTTTATGGCCGCGGTGCCTCCGTTCATGTCAACCTCGCACCAAGTCGAAGTGCAAACGTAAGTCAAGTTCCCGCCGTTGCTGGTGTCGCCTTCAGCTACTGTGTAGGTGAACGCAATGTCCGTCGAGGTGCTCTTGGCCTGGCTGTAAACCAACCACGTGTCCTCCTCTCCTGTCTCAATGTAGAGGCGCGGAGTTCCTGACACTTGAACCGGCGCTGAGAACTTCACGAAGACATCAACCTCCTCTCCTACGGTGTAAGTACAGTTCATTTCGTTCAAATCGAACGCAGCCCGGCAGTAAGGGGAGGACAACTTGTTGCTGTAGACCTCTGATATGGTTGGGACGGTGACGTCAATTACGTGCCCGGCCGGGAGCTGCGCAATGTTGACCCCGGCTGTCGCATCGGTAAAGTTCCTATTTATGTCAAGTCCGTTCCTGTTCACCATGCTGCACGGGGCGGACAATTCGCAGACAATCGGGCTGGCCTTGTTGTGATCGGTGGCGCTCTGTATGCCCACGGGAGCGACGGGGTACATTTGCCACTCAAGGTTGGCAACGGCGTCTTTAGGCGTCGCCGTGAAGTAGAAGAGCCAGGTGTTCGTTCCATCGCCCTGGCCGCTGTAACTCGCAAGGCGTCCTCCTCCGGTGGCGTTGATATTCAACATCAAATATGGCAGCCCGGTTGCGAGGACAACTTCGTCAGAGAAGGTGACTGACAAGAATATGACGCTTCCGACGCCGTAAGTCCCGGCAGGGTCGACGACTGAGATGCCCGTTACTGTTGTTTGCGCGGCGGCGCTCGTGTCCACGACTATTGCGCTCCCTAGGGGGACCCCTGCATCTGCAGTCCCCCCAGCAACGGGGGTAGTCAACACGACGTCGACCGTCGGATCCGTACTGACGCGCTTTGCGGTCGCGTAGCCGGTTGCCGGGCAGCCGCTGTTTAGACAAAATGCGGAGGCCGAGTAGGTGTAGCCCAAGTTTGTGGCTGCGTCGCCAGTCATGACAGTGTAACGCATTGTGAAGGCGTTGGTGTTGTTCCCGCTAACATACACGGCCTCACGAGTGAGACTTCCGACGTCCAGAACGAGAACGGGGCTGCTCCACTTGACTTCCACAGCGTGGCTGAAGGTGACGACAATATCGATGGTCTGACCTCTAGTGTAAGTTGTCGAGTCGAATCCTGTGGCAGGTGCGATGGTGGAAATGGTTGGGGCGTCGCCGTCGATGATTATGGCAGAAGCCGCCGCCAAATTCGTTGTCAAAGCCGGAAGAGTTAGCATGGCCGCTGTTGTCGGCGTGGTCGAGGATCTCGCAAGGGTTCCAGTAGCGGAAAGTGCGGTCGTCGATTTGTAGTCGAGGTCGCTGGCCTGCTGGTACTGAGACACGACGTACTCGAACTTGAGAGTGTCAGTGCCTGAGCCGGAAAGGTAGGTGGCGGACGCATCGATCCCAGTCGTTCCAAGATCAAGAGTGGCAGACGAAGAGACCGTCACCGGTTTGGTGAACTTCACGGTGAAATAGAGCGTGTCCCCGACTGTATACGTGCCATCGTTGGTGTTGAAGGCCACAACTCCAACGGTCTGGTCGACGGCGGGGGCAGTGGTATCGATGACCAGGTCCTTGGAGGAGAGGAAGTTGCTCCCCCTCGTATTCAAATTCGCCTGCAGGGTGGGCGTCGCGGAGTCATAGAGAATATTGTCCGAGGTCGACAAGAGTTCTATCGTCGCGTTCGGATTTATGTCCAGGTTGTACGACGAATCTCCGGGCATGACAACGTAATTGAACCGAAGATCAGGCGTTCCCGAACCAGATGCGTAGGTGCCGAAGCGAGATAGGCACTGTTTGTCGTATGGGGCCGTTGGGTATGTGTGGGCGTTGGTATCGTGATCGGACTTGAACACCACATCGTTCTCAAAGTCATAAGTCAAGGACTTGAGGTCGGCCTTGCCCACCTCCATGGTCGACGCGACCATGTTGCCCGTGCCGTTCCGGAACTTCATCGTGGAGTAGTCCACGATGAAGCCGATGGAGGGGTCGTCGGCGAGATCCTGGAACTGAATGATCCAGTTGAAGCCAGTGCCGTCTACCCAAGGCTTGAAATTTGGATTCGGGTTGGGCGAAGGCTCAGAATTCGGGTTGCCAGAATATTGGTATTCGTAGCTCGTGTAGTGCGCCCCAACCGCCGGGAGGTTGTACGCAGTCTCACGCATGACGCAGACTTCCCCCGATACGGTGCCCATGGCCTCGATATACGTTTTAAGTTGCGCGGCACTCACGTCCCACGGGATGTTGTTCCTTGCCTCTCCGTTGAACTGGAGGCCGAAGACCGAATCTGAAGTAATGTTTCCCGTAGTATTGGTCCTGATGACGTTGACGGTGGAGTTCACCATGAGAGGGATCACTGGGGTCCCGGAGACGGTGACGGGGCGAGTGAAATTCACGTCGATGGGGATCAAGTGACCAGCGCCGTACTCAGCAGAAGTGAGGTCGGTGTGCACCCGGTTGATGCGGGGACGAACGTTGTCTACGTCGACCTGACCGGGCTGCCACTTGAGGGAGAACCTTCCCCCCGGTTGCCTCAGTGTGTCGTTGACGGCCCTTCCGAGGTTGTCTTTGATCTGCCCATCGCCGAGGATGAGGCTGTCGAAGGAGAAGTAGCCCACGTCGGTGGACTTCTCGTCGTGCTCTACGGTGTACCCGAATTTGAGGGTCTCCGTCCTGGTGTTGGGGTTGGTGATATTTGCCTTTGCCTGCTTGGCGTGGTAGGCGTTCGAGTGACTTAGGGTCAAGTAGGGCTTGATGCTGGTGTAAGTTGCCGTAACCTCGCCGGAGAAGCGGATCTCGACCTGAAACATTTTGAGAGGAGTGAGATCAAAGTGCAAAGAGCATGAGTCCATGCGTCGTCTCTCACCTCGATGACGTCCCCAGGGCCTAAAGGAGAAACTGTCGCCTTGGCCAAAGTTGCAGCCGAAAAGGATACCTTGGTGATGTTCACAACGGCGGACGAAGCCGTGGTGATTACGATGTCCTCCCCTACGGCGAGGGAAGGCACGACGGTGCAGTGCACCACCGTCGAGGAATCGGAACCAATGATGTTGTTTCCGTAATCGACGAGGTCGATGTAGGGTTGAATCTGAAAGGGCTGGCCACCGGCCCAAGCATTGCCGGGATTCTTGGAAACTTTCAGTGTAGTGGGCAGCCCAGCCTGAACGTCGAACGGGAGGCCCTGAACCGCAACAGTGCTGCCGCTCAAGGAGTACTGCAGCCTATACGCTAGGCCTGCGTAGTCTATGAAGAGGTTGTTGAAAGTTGCGACTCCCTTGACTAACTTCACCTCTAGGTTCGACAGGGGAAGAAGGTGCCCTCCACTGGGGTTGTCGAAGATGGACACCGTCACGGTGCTCGTCGAGTCCCCGACGAGCACGTTCCCTCCCGCGTCGACTACCTTGACCTTGGGCTGATTTCTGAACGCCAGACCGCCGCTGACACTGCCTTTCGAAACCATGTCTACAAACGTTATGCTGGCCGCCACACCTATACCGTTGGTGAAGGGGAAAGTTGTCCTTTCTGTGGTCCCCGCCAAGCTGTCCGAGTACGTAAACTTCAGCTTGTACGGTCCTCCTGCTTCATTGATATAAAGTCCGGAGAAGCTGTGTGTGCGCGCGCGTGAGCCGGGTTAGACATGCGAATCACTCCTCAAATTTCCTCATCCTGATGCTAAATGCTAATATTTCTGCTATCGTATCACGACGCACCTCGCTACACCGTTGAAAAAGCTCGCGGTGGTCGCACCCCTTAGGACAGCGCCGTTAACATCCGACGCCATTGCAACGCTTACGGTCGCCGACCCTGAATAGCTCGTGAGCGCATTGAACCCCTTGTCCTGCAAACTAACAACAGGCTGCACGCCAAACGGCAGGCCACCCTTGGCTGAACCAGGGTACGTCGTGATGCTTATTTGGAAAGGGTCGCCGGTAACGACATTGAAAGAAGCAGAGTCGACGTAGGCGAATGCGGCGTTGTCCGACCCGACGCCGATGAAGCGAAGCTTATAGCCTGTGCCTGCCTCATTGATGTAAAGGCCGGAAAAAGTTGCTGCCAGTGTGCGAGTTAGTTAACAGTTAACATTGGCGGTAAATCCTCTCCTCTTCTCCCCTTACCTCTGCCCTCCACGAAATCAACAATATTGTCGGTGTCAGTCGTGCTCCCGTTGTATCTAATTTCCTCGTAGCCTGTAGGACTCTCAGTCAAGGAAGCATAAGCCTTTCCCGTGAAAGTACTATGTAAATTACCCGCGCCATCCAACACATTGACGACGGGCTGCGTCAGAAAACGCGACCCGCCCACCGCCAGGGCGGGCTGGGTCGCTACTGTGACGGACAGAGTCTGGCTGTCTGTGTAAGGGAGGAGGGAGAGGAGGAGGAGTAGGAGGAGGAGGAGCAGGTGCAGGGTTGACCCTATCGGTCTAGCGGTACGTCGAGGGGGGGGCGGTTGTGTTGACGACCCTCGGTCGTCCCTGTAAGGCAATCCATGTTCTCCCTCGTCTATATCCCGGCCGCCTGATTCTTGAGGCCCCTGAAAGGGGCGAGGTTCATCCGAACAAACACAACGATTGCCGAGCATATTTGATATTTCGTCATCCCAGTGGAGTGGGTGACGTGCCATAACCAGATTCGATGCCCGCTGTCCTAAATTAAATCGCGCCTTCAAGTGCGATCTGTTATTTAACGTCTGTGGGCTCAGGGCTCAGTTGATTTTTGTTTGACTTAGTTCCAGTAGGAAAGCCCTCCAGCCCCAAAAGCCTTGCCTTGCACAATTTTCAAAGCGTGGCACCTCGGTCAATTCGCACTTCCCGTTGACCCCCAAATTAGGCACTGACTATGGCGGACGATCGATCGACGGCCAGCGACCTCTCCCTCTTGTCCAACAGCCAGGACGGCCGAGCGAGCCCAACACCCCAACCCCCCGCTAAAACATTTGGCTCACATGGCTCCCACGGCGGGGTTGGCCCCAGGCCTATGTTGCCTGGCAACAGTATGGGAGTCGCGGGCCGAGGGAAAAGGCGGAAGAAGAAGAAGAGGAAGGGGCGGCAGGTAAGAGCTCATGTTGGAAGAATCAGTCCCGACCTACTCTCAACTGTTGTGGTATTTGTCTTGTTATTTCAAGTCTTGCGCGAATGCCACGGCTGCGGGCGTTTTTTAGGGGGAAGTTGCACCCGTCGTGGCCTTCGTTTCGTCGACGACTTTAAACAAGCTACGAACAACCCAAATTCACTAACCCTAACCCTCCTCCTCCTTAACAGGCCGGCAACCCTCCTTCGATCCCCGGTCTGATTAAACCGTCGAGGAAGAAAGCGGAGGCGTCCCAAGACGACGACCGCGAACGACAGCTGATTACACTGATGGAAATGAAGCAACCTCCGTCTAAGCCCAAGCCGAAAGGTTCCACCAAGAAGAGGAGGGGACGCAAGGGCAAGGGCGCCAGCCAGCCTGAATTTGCCAACAACGTCAGCAGCAACAACAACAACAACCAGAGTTGGAATGTAAACAATAACTCTGATAACGACTCCGACTCGCTGGTGTTCACCGACGACGATAACACGGTGGCTTCCTCTCTCACTGCCGACGATGAGAGATCTCTCGCCAGCAGCATAACCATGGACACCACCAGACCGGACACGAAGCCGCGCACCAGCAAGAGCAGGAAGAGTACAGCGAAGAGCTCCCGGAAGAGCACTCGGGGCTCGGGACTCGGCAGCAGGCCTGGCCGGAAGAAACCCTGGATCGATGACGACGATGTCAGCCTGCAGAGTTTAATTTCGGAAATGTCGACGTACACTGACATTAGTGTATTCGACGACAACAAATCGGCGGTGAGCAGGGGAGGGGGTGGGAGCATGAGCAGAATGAAGATCGACGATTGGTCTACTCTCTATCCTTACAATGGCATGGTTGAGGACGGCAGTGAGAGAGCTTTGAGGGTGATGGAGGAGAACTTGAGTTACAACGACCCGATCGCTCGACCTGGAGCGCAGACCGCATTCGACGGGATAAAGGACCGCGGTGGAATGTCCGTGGAGGAAACATTTAGCATGAGTCAAGCTCAAAAGTCGGTGGACATACCGCCCCTGCTTTTGAAGCCCCCGAGCCTCCCTGAAGTCGATGAGCACGTGGCCTCTGAAGCCCTTCACATGAGTCAGATGAGGGAGGCGGTCCGGGCCAGCAAAGGGCTCTGGGAGACCACCACGCTACCTGGGGATGCGGAGAGCAAGGCTTCGGCCACCGTCGACCGGAGCAGCAGTGCCGGGGGCTTCACAGCGAAGGAGATAAGAACGGTGATAAAGTTCATCGACGGCCTGGGCGAGGGCGACGGAGCGGGAGACGGTCAGATCGATGTTGGAGAGCTGGAGCAAGCCTTCAGGCAAGGCAGGCGCACGAGGGCGAACGCGGGCATGGACGCCAACGGGGGAGCGCTCTGCAGGAGGTTTGAGAAGATGCTGAACGACGCTATGACCAACTTGGAGGCGTGGTTCTCCTCGTGCGACACGTCCGGGGCTGGCAAGGGCGACGGCAGGCTGGGTATTTTAGAGATTAGGGAGGGCATAAGGAAGCTCGCTGAGACGACCTTCGGGTGCAAGCCGTGGAGTGAGGACGACTTGCTTGGACTTACGCGCTACTTGGATCCTAATGGAGACGGAGACCTGGACATAAAGGAGTTCAAGCAGGGTATCAAGCGAAGTAAGGAAACGCCCGCCGCCTTGAAGTTCGCGATGAGGGCCGGAAGAATCATGGGCAGGATGGAGGATTATATGAACAGCAACCAAATGAGGATAAAGGACTTGTTCCGATTCGTCGACAAGGACAGAAGCGGGCATATAGATTTAGATGAGTTGAGGGCGGGGCTGACTGAAATGGCGACGACTGGGGCTGAGAAATTTGCGAAGAAGAAGGATGGCTTGGTCGCGCTGAGAAAACAGAAGGAGGAGGAGAAGAAGAAAAAGCTCGAGAACGAGGTCAACGGGAGGATGAAAATCCTGACGGAGACCGGGGCCCTGAACGTGCTGAGTAGCTTGGACGTGTTCATGCACAAGACTGGTCAGAGAATCGTCGACCTCTTCGGCAAATCCGGCTTCGACAAATCTGGTGACGGCTGCCTCGGCCGGAAGGAGTTCTTCCTCGCGATGAAGCACATCGGAATCGAATGCACGAAGAAGGAGTGCAAGGCCTTGATAAATATCATTGACGACAGCGGTGACGGTGAAATCGAAGCCTACGAGCTCGAGAAAATTGTTCGCCGGTACCGCATCGACCAAATCTACCTTCGAGAGGCGGAGAAGAAGCACAAGATTATTCTAGCGCAGATGAAGAGGGCGAGGAAGCACAGGCCCGAGATTGAGGACATGAGCGAGAACGAATTTGTGGTCATGATGAATGATCAGGCGAGCAAGAAGGATAACTTCCTCGCTGATATGAGGAGAGGCGTCATAACGGCGGCCAAGAAGGAAAAGGCGAGGTCGCCCGAGGTGCAGAAGATATGGGGAACAAGTCTGCCCAAAATACCGAAAATCAAGTACAGGGCCAAAATAGACAGTGGAAGTGTTCTGGACGGCTCGTGGCTTCATAGCTTTGACAAGAGCATGAAAATGCATGTACGCCAACTAAAACTGTAGTAATCCCTGTTCGTTTTTCTTAAAATAATAATAATGTTCGCTTTATTAAGTAGCTTCCACTTGACCTTTTTCAAGATCAATGCCTAATTCTTCGCCCATCTCGTCGACGGTCATTTCGAGAACAGAGCTTGATGGCTGGTGAACGTCCTCCGTTCCTTGCTCGTCCACGTCTGAGTCTTCCTCATTGCTGAAGTCCATGCTCTCGCTACCGCTGCCGCTATCGCTTTCGTCGGAATCGTAGTCCTCCTCGTCCTCTTCTGCCAAAAAATTGGTACTTATCTGTCCCAACATGGTCTGAAGGGCACTTTCGAAGTCCTCTTTGGTCACGCGGAACCCTCGTTCCCCCTGTTCGTGTTCCTTTATCCCTGCGCCTTTTTCGGAGCTGGCCTTTCTTACGATGTCGACCATGACGTTGTCGATCAGGCTCTTTCTATTTTCTTCTTTAGCCATGGCGGTCTCAAGAAGGCTCTTTCTCTTGAACTTTTGTTTCTCCGTCATGTAGCTCCTCCTTCTAGCCGCTAAGCTTTCCCTCCTGGAGTTATTGGCCTCAACGATGCCAGCGTTGAAGCTACTTTTCTTGCCCTCTTCAGAGAGGCTTCCTGCCCTGCTCGACGCTACTATCGCCGTGATGCCCCTTTGGTCTCGGCTGCGCTTCCTACCTGAAGGGGAATTTTTTATTTCTCCTTTCGACTTTTTTCTTTTCGAGGTCGGCTTCTTGCTGAACCCCACTTTACCCCGGCTTCCGCTACTTTCAGGCTCGCTCACTCTTAAGTCAGCCTCCTCCCCCTCGAAGCAGACCTTCTCGAGCTCTTCAAAACTGATCTGGTTGTCGTTGTTCTCGTCGAATGCATGGAAAAGATGCAGAAACATCTTGTTGGTGAAAAATATCTGTTGCATGTTGAGCATGGTCTTGAATTCAAACCCATCGATGAAACCACTCTCGTCCGTGTCGACCTTTTTGAATAGCTCCAAAAGAGCCTTGCGGCCGACCAATCCAGATGACTTCATTTGCTCCTGGAACTTCTTCACGACAAGGCCCTTAACCTTCTCCGCCTCCTCGTGTTCCTCTAAAATCTTGGCGACAACCTCGATGTCTAGCACCGACACAGCCTTGAGCTTGCACACGATGTTGATCATCCTCGTGATGGGGAAGAAACACAGCACGGCGGGAAGGGCCATGACGAACATCCACCAGCCAGTTGAAGAATTTGCCTCCGCTTTCAGGATGAGGGGCCCAAAGTTGGTCGCCATCATCGCCACATAGGCGCACAGCAAGAGCAATAGAAAGTCGACGGCCGTGCTGAAGGCGTCGGCCCTTCCGAACCAGTAAATATCACGTAAGTCCAGCTGCAGCCTTGGTCTGTGGTGCGACGTTTTCAGGGACATCTGTCGCATTACTTTTCCGCCTGACTTCATCGTATCCGAGTTCTGCAGCTCGCCCGATCCGTCGGTGGAAGTCCTCTGGGACGACTCGATTGAAGAAGACCCGCTGCTATATTTTGTTGACCTTTTGCTGTTAAGTGACGAAGTGAACCCCACGATCTTGGTGGAGATCTCCTTGCCTACCACCTTCAGCTTCTCCATGCTGCCCTTCTTTTCAAGGCTCGCCTTCTTGATGTTTTGTATCATTTGCTCTTGCTTGATCTGGTTCCCAAAGTTGTGCATGTCGATAGAGTTGGTTCTGGGAGCATCTGAAGGAGGGGGTAACCCGGGCACCCCTTGGGGAGGAACGGGGCCGGAATTCGATTTGCCGAACGCCGTGGTCGCCATCATGTGGCTCCTTTTCCTATTGACCGCCTGAGACAATCTGCGGCCCCGACCGTGAGCGCCATGGTGACCGCCGTGCATTTCAGACTCCTGGTGCTCGAGCACAAAGGATTTGAGCTGGGTCATGCTAAGCCTGGAGTCCTCAGAAAATTGTCCTCCTATGCCCGGACCGACAGACTCTTGCTTTGAAATTTCGCGCTGCATACTTTTTCCTTCAACTCGTGAAGGCGGGTCCGCTCCACCTGCGTATATCTTTCTACCGGAGCCGTTATAGGCCGTTGCCTCTGGGTCACTTCGCCAAGTCCCCAGGCCCAAGCCCTCCCCCATTTTGGTCAGGTGATTTCTGAACTTACTCTTTTTTTCCTTCTTTGTCTTGTGCCTTGGCATGAGGGACCTGCCGGATATCGCCCTTCTCCGGATGGGCGCTCCGAGAGGGTTTTGCTTTTTTGTCCTCTTGTTGATTTGTGCGAGTCGCTTCTCGTACTCTCGACTGGTCTTGCATCCCGCTTTCGCCATGAGTTTCATGAAGGCAGAGTGGGTTCCAAGCATCAGCAAACAGCTGCCGAAGAAGATCGTCCAACCCAAAACCGCGAAGGTTTCGACACTGCTAATAGAAACCGGCGCGCAGGGGTCCGTAGCGGCCGCTGCGGCCAAGAACCTCCGCGCCGTGCCGTAATCGGTGTAGTTACAATCTACAGCAGGCGCAGCAGCTGCTAGAAATCTGGCGCCGTCCCCGACCTCTTCGTCGGTGACGGTATCGGTATCGGAGTCGCCCCAAGTGTTGGCTTCGACCCTCAGCATGTTGGCGAGGACCATGACCATGATGCCGAACCAACTCAAGACGTCCACCTGCGGGGGGGAGCAAGCATGCGTGAAGATTGGGTTAGATCTAGGCAGCTACAAATTTGTAAGCCTATATAACAAGCGGGATTTCCACGTTCCAAGCGAGGAGCGTAGCGAGTTACCGCTTTGGCTTCGTCATCGCTGTTGCTCACCTCCACCAACTCCACTATCTGCAAGTCCAAACTCTCGCACAGGTACATGCCAAAGTCGAAATTTCTCGGCACGTGGTAGCTAGAGACGAAGAAATTGTGGAGAATCTTGAATTCGAAATCGCTCCTGAGCTTGTTTGGGAGGTAGAAGTTGTGAAAAGTCAGCCTTCCCCACCAAGAGCGGTTTTGAGTCTTGTACATGTCAAGCAGCTCCGGCATCGTGTAAAGGTCAGTGTTTAAGTACGCGACGCTGGTCAAATAGTTGAGCACGCTAAGATACGCGCTAGATAGAATTATCATGAGCGCAATGAAGAAAATAAGGATGTGGGCGTACTCGAATGCCATGTAGACGTCAGGGTTGTTGGTGAAGAGGTCTCCCACCTGACCAATCATGAACACGACAAAACTAATCAACCCCATCACTGTGAGCTCCTTATACACTAAAGAGGGGGAGGGAATGAGGAGAGTTGGTTAGTTTATGTTATTGTGTGTGTGTGTGTGTGTGTGTGTGTGTGTGTATGCGTACTGTATCTGGATCGGCGAGTTCATCTGGGCTCACCTTGATTCACGATTTTGACGTAAGGAGTCCCCTCGAGCTTCGTTTCTATATATTCAGTGAAATACTCATAGCCGATCGTAAACATTATAATGCCTATCAGGGCCTTCGACACAAGATCGATAGAGAGGGTTTCGCCTGCGCCTAGAACCTTGGCAGCAGATGCTGGGAGGGTCTGGAAGGATAGCAGGAGGCAGAATAGGTAAAGCTTGCGGTGAGAATTTTGGACCGAGGACAGAAGCAGCAGTCGGGGAGGGGGCGAAAAGTAGGGCATGGCTATTAGGGTATTTGGGGCTATTTGCTTGGGGGTGTTTCAGGATAAGCCGGAAAAGACGAAGCAGGGTAACAAAAAAAGGGAGAAACTAGTGATTAAAGACGGCGGAAGGGAAATTCGCCGTCGCCGTTTGTTTCTATGTGGGCAGTGCAGTGGGTAGGAAAAGCCAGAAGGGCAAGAATGAGATGAAAGCAGAGCCCCAAACACAACGCAAATACCTTTGTATGCGCTTCACCCCCCCCGAGTCCTAATGAGCGAACCTCTGAGGCTAATGAGCGAACCTCTGAGGAATAAATATAGATTTCTTAAGCTGACGCATTGCGACGAAATACCAGGCAGATAATAGCGCTCGGCTCCTGCCTATCCATTCCACCACCCCTGATTCGTTTTGTTCGTGAAGGGTTTCATTTACAACAGGCAGTCGGTCCTTGCTCTGTCTCTCTTTTGAAACTTCAGGCCAGCAACCACAAGTGCCGGGGGGTTATATTGGAACGACAAAATGCCGCGCCCGATCCGTGTTCCAATGCTCCCGCCTACCCTGCATGCCCACAACGAAGACTCTTCAGACAATGATTCTCAAGGCACCACACCTCCTCGAGCTGAGTCCCCGCAGTTCACCCTCGGTGAGCCCCCGGCCTTCGCCCCAACTTTCCAGATAAAGGCCCGAAAGAAGTTGGCAAAAGCCTTGCAAAAGTGGGAAGATTCGGTGAAGGAAGATGAGGAGAGGAAGAAGAAGTTGAAGATGATGATGAAAAGTGGAGACGGTGAAGGTGAGAAGGGGTTTTTTTTTCCCTTTGATGCCTATCCCTCTGACTAGTTTGTTTTGGTATTTTGCCGCAGCCGGGGTCAATGTGTTGAAATTTAGGGCCAACTACGTCCGCCAGACAACCGCCTCAGCTTCTACCCGAATAGTGTCCTACGATCACCACAACCACGTCAACCCGAGCCCATACCCGGCGAGCCTGCCGTCGATCACGGGGAATAAAGGGGCCGCCCCGGTGCTGCTGTACTCGCCTCGCAGCTTTGACAGGCCCTTACGCACACCTTTCGTCGAGCCGCCGCCCCCCGAACCTGTGAGGTTGAGCACCCCAGAATTCAAAGCCGCTGTAAATTTCCAGCTGGGTCCAGAAGCGCCCCTGATGTGGAACACAATCAAGGCCTCAAAGAGGATGTACAAGGACGAGTGGGGCGGAGAAGTGAGAGGGCAGACGCGCGCTCTGGCGTACCGATACCTTCGTTACATTCACGGCGCGAAGGATTTCAGCGATGGAGCGTTGAGGGAGTATATGTTGGCGCACAAGAAGAAACGGGAGGAGGCGGACAAGCTGAAGAGGGGGCACGAAAACGTGCTCGCCGACGTCATACGGGACGCTCTAGATAAGGAGGAGGTGGCGAATATAAAGTTCAATAAGGAGTTCATCACTGAGGAGCAAATGAAACTGATTATGCTCAAGGCGGCCACGACGGAGGATCAAGTGGAACTTTTCCATTTCTTGATCGACGAGGTCACGGAGGAAATGCTGTACTGCGATAAGGAGGCGTCGGTACCGAGAAATCTAAAGTTGGTCGAAATTGAAATAGTCAACAGGATGAACGACGAGGCGCAAAAGCTGGACCCCCTGCTGTGCACGTATACCCTGCGGCAGCTGAGAGATGAATTGAAGCGATACGGTAAATCGGAAACCGAATTCAGGAAGGAGCTGAGCATGTTGCCGGACGTCACTAGCCAAGCCGTACGCGGCTGCCTGCGAAAGAGGTGCCTTATCGACATTGTGCTGCAGATGAGGGAGATGTACGGCGTTTTGAAGACGGGCGAGGTCATCAAGGCGCAGGAGCGCCCGTGGACGAGGATTATACGGACAGGTACGGCCAGCGAGGGGGCGAGGGTGGGGGAGTGGGAGAAGAGGAGGAGGAGAATCGAGAGAAAGCGCAGGGAGAAGGACAGACAGGCCGGGCTGATAGGTGACGAGGGGGAGGGGGGGGGAGGAGACGACTTCGGTGGCGCCGAAGCGAACAACAAGACCTTCGTTGACCCGTGGGTGAGGAAAGAGATGGTCGAAGCCTTGCTGGAGAAACATCGCACCGCCAACTCTCTCCGCAAATTCATGAAGTCGTTCAACGTCACGACCGTCACGGAGGGCGTGAAAGGCGAAGCTCGGAGGGTCAAGATGGCCAACAACTTGGTCGATAGCATCAGCAAGAAGGACGATTTGTTCAGGGCGTGGAAGGCTGTGTTGCTCCAAGGGAAGCACAAGATAATTAGTAATGTTAATGATGATTTGCTCGACTTCGAAGGCGAGGGTGGGGTGGCGAGTCGGGGGTTGAGTAGCAGGGGACTGGCGAGCCGCCGGCGTTCGTCGAGATTGAGGATGAGACCCCACAGCACTTTGTGGAGGCCCGACGGAAGGTGAGGGGAGGGGGGAAGGGGGTATTGAAGGAGCGAACCGATTGAGAATCCTTTTGTGAATTTATATTAGAGCTGATAGCGAGATAATGGGAACCGAGAACCAACACTTCATTTGACTCGCCACGCTCGCTCGTCGCAGCATCGGAGCGGCAGATGATTTCAACCGCCCCGGCACCGACAATGATTGGGTGAAGCAAAAACGCAAAGGCGGAAAGGGCGAGGAGTGGAGGAACAGAGTCACGGGGGAGATCATACCGATCAGGATGTTCTTCTCTCCCGAGAGCGAGCCCGGTGGCTTCGGAATCGATTATTTGGAAGGGCTCCTGGAGAGAGGCGTAAGCCTGCCCATGAAGCAGTTGGAGAAGTACAGCATGGAAGGCATGTCCTTGGAGCACGGTTTCGTGCCGCCGATGAGGCCATCGAGCGCGGCCTCTGACTACGACGACGAGTTCGACGAGTACTTTAGGAAGAGGAAATTGAGGATGAAGGAGAGGGGCGAGGAGTGGGGCAAGGGCACTGGAGTCGCCCACCAGAGGAGTCTTTTGGAGGCCAGGAAGCGATATGACAAGAAGAAGCGGCGGGTTGGCAATGCCTACGTCGTGGGTAAAGGTGGGGGGAGTTCCTCGAGCGAGGAGGAGGAGGAGGAGGATGTTAGCGATACCGAGTACGTTGCTGAGCACATCGTGAGCGAGATTGAGGCAGGAATTCCCTCCTGGTTCTTTGAAGATTTGTTGATGAGGTTCGGAGCGGGTCCTCCGAAGAAGCCCAAGAAGAAGGGTGAAGCGGGTGGGGGTGGAAGTAGTGGAAGTGACATCTTTAGCACAATCGAGTTTCGGGATGAGAATTACAACAGTTTGGAGGAGTTCAAGTTTTACTACTCGCGACTGGAAGTCCCGGTGGCTCGAAACAAGGCGCTTATGCTGAGGGAATTGAAGATGCGGGTTGAGGTTGTGGAGTCTGGTCGTGCGAAACTTTACGACGGCGAGAGTGATGAAGATGATGATGATGATGATGATGATAATAATGATGATGATGCTTTTGTGGTTGGTGTTGGTGTTGACGTTGGTGAGGGACGTGATTCGTCTGGTGGTTTAGACCTCGCCAAACATTCGCTTGAACCTTCGCCTTCTCCATCACCTGATAACACAGAACCTGAACCTGAATCAGAACCCGTCGCTGTACCTCTTATAGGTTGGGCTCGGTATACTGACGACAACGGCTGGCCGTATTTTTACAACCACAAAACCGGAGAATCGACGTACGAAAATCCATTCGATACAGGTGAAGACAGTTCAGACGAGGAAGACTCGGATTTTGAGTCGTTCGAAGAGAGGAGGAAGAAGGAACAGGCGAGACTCTTCATGGAATTCTGCTGTATTATTGTGCAGGCCAGAGTAAGGGGAGCTCAAGCCAGGAAGAAAACGAGGTAAGACTTATGCGACCGATCGATGCCCAGGCTCAGTATTTTACTTTCGTTCTAACGGGATCATTCCCACCCCTTATCTGCTCGCTTCTCTCTTCAACAGGTTCACCCTCGCCAAAAGGTTCCGTAAAGTGCTAGATCTGGATTCAGCCGTTGCGGGCTGTGAGGAGAAGACGTATGTTTACGAGGATTTGCAGGATAAAAAGATACATAAACGTCGTCCTAGTCTTTTCAATTACGTCTTCCCTAATTCGAAGTTTTAATATATTATTATACCGGATAAATGACGTTTTTGAAATGCAATTGATTTGATTTTAGTATTTTATGTTTTTTGTAACTCGCTACTCATGATCATGATGACTCTCAATATTAGCCTCTAGCAAATTCAACTTCTTCAAACCTTTATAATCCTTAACCAAACCTATCCCGACCATATTCCTAAATATTTCTATCACGATAGTGAAGGTAGGGGAAGTGAGGTCCACTGAGAGTGAAGGAGGTACGATGGAAGCGAGGGAGGATATTATTGTGTTTCGGTCGGGGGTTTTGTTGCTGTGTCGTCTAAGAGGGGGGGGAGGTTAGTTATCGAGGGAGCGAACGAACCAATCAAACGTTGCTCTCACCTCTTTTCCTGAATTGCGAAGGTTTTTGGCGTCTTCAGTGGTAGTGCTTCACTCAGTTTAACCAGCTCCTTAACCACATCTTCAGCGCTCTTCTTGATCTCATCGATGTTAAGGAAACAAGTCACCATTAAAGGGACGGCTCGAAGGACGAATTTAGGTCGAGGTTCGAGTGGTGAGGAGGGGGAGGGAGTGGTAAGGCTGGAGAATATTGAGTATATTACGGAGTTTACGATTGTGCGTTGTTGGGATGGTGGGGTTGTTGTTGTCGTTGCGGAGGGGATTGGACCGTCATCTGTCTTGAGTTTTTTAGTAGGAGGGTTGGAGGAGGAGTCTGTAGCGGTGTTGGTATCGGTGGTAGTATCGGTGGTAGTATCGGTGGTAGTATCGGTGGTAGAAGCGGTGGTAGAAGCGGTGGTAGAAGCGGTGTTCGTAGCAGTTACTGTTCTGACAGTCTGTCTCGCAGTTCGCTCAGCATTCCTAAACACTGCCAAACTTATACCTGATATACCAGTCTGGAATATATCCGTACCGTAGGCTCTTACTTTCTTCTTGTTGACTTCGCTGGTGGCGCCTTTACTTGCTCTAAGTTGAGCTAGTTCGTCATCGAGGGATAGTTTGTTAGTATTACTAGTACTAGTACTAGTAGTATTACTAGTAGTAGCAGTAGTAGTAGCAGTATTAGTAGCAGTATTAGTAGCCTCATGCACATTCAATCCATCATTCAATCCCTCATTCAATCCCTCCTTCTTCAGCAACGCGCCCAAATGAAAGCTCAGAAACTCTTTAAACTCTATTGTAGCAGACTTCTCAAGACCACGCTCGCAGGTGAACAGGATACAGGGTAAGCCACGACTCTCGGCGAGGCGATTGGAGCTGGCGAATGCGGAGGGGTTACGTTTCACCATTAGAAGACAAATGGACGGCACTCCAGGCTTTCCAGAAATAAAGGAATAATTAATATATTCCTTTTTGCTTTTTATATTCGATAGCTATTGTTGAATCGAGACCGACAGCCTGTCCGTATATCACTCTGAAACCCGTTGCTGATTTTACAGGTTAGTTGTTGTGCTAAAAGGACCCTTTTAAGGGCATGTCATTTTTGGCGCAAAAGCCCCGCCGCCGACCACTACAAATTGGATCACAGTGTCCTGCGATCGTTCTCGGCGTCCCTCGAGTTGGTTATGGCTTCATATATACTACAACTTTAACCAAACCTAACACCACTATCCAACAGACACGCGAAATAAACGATATATCTATATACATTCTGACCAAACCTTCAGGCCCTCCCTTCAGGCCCTCAACAATGGACGATAAAATGGTAGCAAACTCCAAAATGGTAGCAGCCTCCGTCTCTCGCGTCGCCTCCGCCTTCCTAGCCGCCTCCGCTGCCGCTGAATGCTCTCAGACACTCAAGGGTCTCGCGTATATTATAGCGACTGCTAGAAAGAGTAGCGGTTCAGTGAAGCTTGACCCGGCTCTAAAATCTTGTTTAAAGGAGGAGACGTTCGGGGACGTTCTAAAGGGTGTCTTCACAGCAGCAGGTTTCGATATAAGCGGTTCGAATGTCGGCGTCGACTTGTCTCTCGACTTGTCGGAATACAGCGACAAGACTTCCCTCCTCGCTCAGAGGTTGTGCGTGAGGGCGTCTGAGATTCTACAGTCTGCTGTGGGTAACGCTGAGGTTCTTAACGCGTTGAGTCCTGAGGGGCTACTGAGCTGGTCTGAAAGCGATCAGGATAACTTTAATAGGCACTGTCAGTTCGTTTCTTGCGCGAGCGACTTGTTGGCGTTTGAACGGGAGCGTGGGGAGGGGGGTGATGTTTGGCAGGAGGTGGAGGAGGTGAGAACCGACGGAACGGTCGAGGGACCGAAGCGAACACCCACACTTACTCGAATCTTCGTCGCGCAGATGCTGCAGGATGGACTCGGAGGCCTCGTCTCTTTCAGCGTCGAGCAGGTGCATGAGATCGGGCAAGCCGCTTCAGCCGAACTAGACTCTGGGATCGTGGGAGTTCGAAAGAGCTTAGGTCGGCTGGGCCCCGCGGGTGACTGCCTTGCCAAACTTTTGATTCCGGAACTTTACCATTTGATGAGCGGTGTGGTCGTTAAATCGACTTCACAGCTAGGGACTGAAGTGGGGAAAGACTGGGGGAATCTTATGCCGAAAGTCATGGGGAAGGAGGAGGCCACGACCACCACCACCAACAACAACAACATCAGTAACACCACCAATTACAAGTCAGTCCGCTTCTCTAACTCAGACGGCAACGCGATGGCCACCCCTGATCCCCTCTCTCGTCGCAAGAGAAAGGGAAGCTTCACCAGCTTTGCCGTCACCCCAACTCCTGCAACTACCCCCGTCCAGCTCGCCGGAGAGAAGCAGGAGGCAAAAAAGAGCGCCCTTTGGATTGAGCAGAGTTTAGGCTTGACGGGTATCTTCGCGCCCCTTCAGAACGTTGAAAATAGTAGTAGTAGCAGTAGTGGAGTCGTCGTCGTCAACGACTGGGATGAGGTGGAGGCGTTGACCAAGAGGTGAGCTGGACACGTGCGTCAACATCACCGCCACTCTATTCTTACTCGTCCGCAGCCTCGAACGTAAGTTTTCGCTCGACTCCGAGGCGGCCGAGAAGAGAGCAATCAGCGAGGAGGCTACGAACCTGCTTTGCGGAATCGCCGCCTTCGTCGACGAGAGTCTCGGGCAGGCTGAGGTGAAGCTCGTGAACGACGCTTACAACAAGTCGCTTCGAGTTGAAGGCGGAGACGACAGGGGGGAGATCCACTTCACCTCACTGAAGGACAGCGTCAACGGAATAAGGAGGGACGTCCTCGGGCGCGTTGCGAGGGTTGTCATAAACAAGATCAGGGAGCGTAAGGGGGTTAGCAGTAGCATTGGCGGGGAGGAAGTTAACGTCCTGCAGCCCAAAACCTTCAACACCCTGCCTGTCGAATCTCACTTTCAGACACCTAAACCATCCAACAAGACCATGGCTGGGGCAGCTGAGAAGGGCATCGTGACTCATAGTGCGGGTCCTCTTAAGAAGCGGGCCAAGAAACGTTTGACGAATTAACATATTGCAGTGGTAGTGGTTGTGGTTGTGGTAGTGGTAGTGGTAGTGGTAGTTGTAGTGAGGGAGCAGTAGTAGGTGGTACGGTACATAGTTTAAACAATACACTCTACGCTCGTGATGTAGAGATAATTTTTTTTGAAAGAGAAAGAAGACGAATTTTTATATATTTTAATTATAGCAGGTATTTCGGTGCTGTTCCGATATTTTCGTTAGGGTCCGAGAGCCACTTCTCATATTCTGTGATGAGCGCAGCGATTTACGTCAAAATTTGTGTTGTTTTATTAGTTCAGCGTTGGGAAAAGGGTCTCCTACATGCTAATCGCATGTTCTCACCATCCCATGTTGATCTGAAAGCTTCTTCGTTTTCATCGTGATATTCAAGACTGTCCAGCAGAGCGACCGAAGATTCATCAAGAAGGACCCTGGCACAGTGAAAAGCGTAAGACGAGTCGCAGCTGTATCCGCCCGCATTTTTACTTGGGTCCCAAGAATCCAAAGTAGACGACTGGTCGTCAGTCAAATGGAGACAGCAGTTTCCTAGCCCTCCAATTTCGCCCCTGAGATCCTCTCGTATTCGATACTTCCCACGCCACAGCGCTCCGTTCGTTTTCGCAGAGTCAACGACAAAGACCTTCAACTTTTGAATTGGCTCATCATCGGTGAAGGTCAAAGCCGCCTTCCACTTGGCGCCAGCGTACGGCGGAGGAGGTGGACCTCCAGGGAGCGGCGACTCGCCGTACCAACAGTTTGAGTGGATCCAGTCCTCGCCCAAATAAAGAGCCATTGTTGTCGCGACACCGGACCTCGGCTTTAGTCTGACCTCTTTTTCTAGCAGCACTTCAGCTTCACTGCTGGCCAGCCAGTCGCGAACCTTCTGGACCTGTGAGAAAGCGCGCGGCCAGACAGTCACAACCACGGCGGACGGAGAATTTCGGCAGAAAGATAGAGCGGAAGATGGGGACAAGGATTGGATCGACATTGACAAGGACGCAACAATTACAGAGATGCAGATTAGGATTTTTATTGCTGTATCCAACATAGAGGTAACTAGTCACCCAGCGAATCTTTGTCGTTCCACCACAATTACGCCACAAAGCTTAGCTTCTATATTCACACGTTAAAATTTGCAAAATTTTCGTTTTGGAGATGTTTCAAACGTTTCCTTGATTATTTATTGTCACATTATTCCTCTAAAGGCTTCTAAAAGGAATAAATTGTAATTTAAAAGGATAAAGGAGATTTGAATTGTAATTCTTATTTTCAAATTGATAATTGGAAATTAAAAAGCTCTACCTGATTCTTAAATGTACACATTATTCTAAATATGTTCCTTAATTGGATAACAAAGCTTTTAATCACTGATTTTAATTTTGAAAATTGGCCTTTTTGAACTTTCGGGAGAATCAATGCAAGTTTCTGTCTTTAAGAGGCCACAAGGTGAATAATATGACCAACATTGACCACTAAAATCCCTCTGTCGCGAGATACAACATTTGAATATTTCTCTGGGAAATATTTCTCTTCACTTTTTCTTCTCAGTCCAACTCCCTGCCGCTCCCGCCTGCAAAATAAAAGTCCCCCACCCCCCGCTGACCTTTAAATTCTCTCGACCATAAACCTCCCCCTTCCCTACCTTCGCGCCGAACAAGAACTTTCTCGTCTCCTACTTACCTTACCTCCAAATCCTTTCTCTGTATCTCCCTGTCACACTTAGGTCATGCCGATAGATACCTTCGAGGACGCAGTTGAGGCTGCTAAATTTATCCCTTCGTCCACCCCAACTGCCACCAAGTCCAAAGTTTATGGGCTCTACAAGTGCGCCACAGTGGGGCCCCGGCCATCGGCTGCTCGGCCTTCCGCCTGGTCAACCGAAGCGAGGATGAAATACGACGCCTGGGTGGCTCAGAATTCGAAGCCTATGGAGGTAGCGAAGCAGGTACGAGCGATACTTTCATCTCAATTCATTCCTTCACTTTACACTCTCCAACCCCCCCTCCCCCCTCAACCTCCAAACACCCCAGGATTACATTGAACTAATTGATCAATTACTCGGCAAGGACTCGTCCAGCGCCATGAATATGACGGAGGTCGAACTGCCTACAACCAACCCCGACACCCCCCTTTCCACCGTCAAGACCAAAAAGAAGCTCTCCATCGCGACCAGTGCTGCTTCTGAGGCCACTATGAACAGCTTTGAACAGATCCAGCAGCTGCTGAAACAGCTGGAGAACGAAGGCAAGGTAATGCGTAAAGATGTGCAGCAGGATATCGAGCAAGCCTTGAAAGGTCTCCAGTCTGAGCTTGCCAATGTCAAGAAGTCCGCCACCAAAACCACTGACTACGCTCGCCAGCGCATAAACTCTGTCACCGATCGAGTCGGATTCACTTTCAAATTCTTCTCCATTGCGTACCTCTCCCGTCTGGGCTTCGCCATCCTTCTCCTCCTGATCACCGGGTACTTGAACGCCCTTTCCTCCAACCTTGCCGGCTACCGCAACCCACAGATAAAGATTACGGGGCCAAGTTGGGCCAAGGGTATGACTACTCTCCCCGACTTGGGGCACGACGTTATTTCCAAGTTTACCCTGCGCTTCCTGGGCACTGAGTATATTGACTGGTTTGAGGTGAGAACGTGACTCCCGACCCCCACGCTCCCCTCATTTTTACAGTTTCTAACGTCGACAGCTCAAACCAACCTTTCTTCCAACCCGCTTCGCTCTTCACACAGCTCCCGGACCACTTCGTTGACTGGATGGGCACTTTCATGGTTATACTGATTTTGCTGTCGCCTCGGCGCTTCATGATCCTGCGTCGCCTCCCCGTCGTCTTCTCTGGGCTGAACCTCCTCCGTTCCTTCACGGTCATTATGACCTCTCTCCCGGATGCCTCCCCAGAGTGCGCGAAGCAGTTTGTGCGAGCTGGGAAGGGCACGAGCTACAAGGACAGGAATTTCGAGGAGGCTGTCGTCAAGAGTTTCCAGCGTGCGTGGCTCCTCATCATTCAGCCCGGAAAACACATCACCTGTGGTGACATGGTCTTCAGGTACGGCCAATTTTAAGTCGCGAGCGACGCCAAGGCACGGTCATTCATTCTAACAAGTCGCTTCGCTCCTCATCGTCGCTTCTCTTCGCAGCGGCCACACGACTTTCATCACCCTGGCCATGTTGGTCTTTGCGCAGTACTGCTACAGCGCCCACCCCACTAAAAATAAGAAGCTCCTTGCGTGCGTGCGCTACTGCATATACTTGATCTGGTTCGTTGGAGTCATCGCCATCGTCGGCACGAAACTCCAT
The DNA here is from genome assembly GCA_030267905.1 of Triparma verrucosa. Lineage (NCBI taxonomy): Eukaryota > Bolidophyceae > Parmales > Triparmaceae > Triparma > Triparma verrucosa. Next base: position 39,434 of record BRXX01000428.1, read on the forward strand.
TATACGCTTGACGTCTTTCTGGCGATCTTCCTCACGATTACCACGTGGAACGTATACCACGACGCGATAAAGTACGACGCCTTGAAGCAGAACTACAGGGTTCTCAAGTGGCTAGAGTCGGAGGTGATTGGTGAAATCGACGACGAAGCGTTCAGCAACTTCCAGAAGAAGATACAGTGAACCTCCTCGTCTGAATAAAAGTGAAGTTAGAAAACATAACAAATCCGATGGTAATTTGTTGTATGATATGAACCTTCTTCTCTATTGTTAGTTTAAATAGAGAACTCTAAGTCCAAAAAGATTCATCCCAGTGCTTCTCGCCTTCTTTCCTAACTTTCGCAAGGGGCGCTTTGTCTACTTTCTTCTCCTTCTCCTCCTCCTTCTCCTTCTCCTCCTCCTCCTCCTCCTCCTCCTTTTCCCTTAAGCTCTCCACTGCTGCCAACATTTCATCCTGATGATCTTCACCACTACTTCTATTTTTCTCGTTGAGTCTGCAACGCGAATGGGCAGGGTTAGGTACTGGGAAAGCGCCGTGATCCCGTTATCAACAATAAAGTAATATCACGTGGGGGTCCACAGTCGCTTCGCTCCTTCGATACTCGCTTCGCTCGGCTCACCTTAAACGCTGCAAAATCCGCTGCTTCTTGGACTCCTCGCCGAGCTGTAACCTCTTCTCCAATCCCAGCCGAAGAGCATCAGAACCGCTAGCTGACGACGTTGATCCCGCGGATGAGAGAACGAAGGCATCCGAGTCCGAGTCTTCCTCGTCCTCGCCACCCCAGTGTATTGGCCCGTAAAGCTGCTGTTCAGGAACTAAGTTTGCAGGAATCAGGGCCCTCCACCCGTCCTCCATCCAGCTCGGCGGGTTTTGCCGCCAGATTAGCCAGTACTCAATCAGCCACAACTTGACTTCTGTCTCTATGTGCCTCCAGATGCTCACTTCGTAGTAGAATATCTCCGACTTGGTTTCCTCATTTTTGGCGTTCAAAAAGTTGAAGGCCATAAAGTCGCTTGCGACAGCGACGCTGAAGAAAGTTTTTATGTAGCTCCTCTTGATCACACTAAAAAAAACAACAGCTGCGACGAGCCAGACGGCAAAGCTCCCTATGCATATCATTCGAATGGCCTTCATCTGTTCCTCTGTTCCACTATAACTGTAGCAAGCTATGAAACTGAGGACGAACGACCAGACAGTCGAAATGGCAAACGCCAGCCCTCCTGTGTCCAATGGGTGCCTTAGTTTCATGAAGCCAGTGAAAGCCCCCATGATGTATGTGGCTGATCTCATAAATATTCCGAAAGGAAGCTTGTATGGGACTTTCAGCCAGTGGACGATATCGCGGCGTAAGACCTTGATAATTAAAAAAATAAGTACCTCCAACAATAGGACGTAATCCGAAAGTTTACCATTCCAACCCCATTTCGGCCCCCTGTCGTCGGAACTATCCAGCAAAACTTGGGCGTAGATCCTGCTCAAGAACTGCGCCGAGCCCATCATCATCATGGCGACGAAGCTGCGACGAAGAGAGACGATTTAAAAAAAGAATAATAATAATAACGCGTTCTTGCAAATGGAATCAATTCATTATTAATCCGTCGCTTCGCTCCTCATAGCATAGTTTCCCGCTGCGCTCACCTTACAAATCTCCAAGCGGCCCCGTCCGGGATCATTCCGTAAAACTCGCCCATTGTCCTCCTTGACTTCGCATCCACATCCTTGTCAAACGATAAGGTTGAGACCAGGAAGCCAATAGTTACGCAACTAACGGCGACACTGAGTGAAGCAAAGTCGTACTGTCCCGCGATGTCTCCTAGGGTTTGTCCATCGTTGAAGTGTACAAATGCGCTAGCCTGCAAAATTGCGCAAGGTACACTCTGCGAAGAGATAGTTAGTAAAGTTTTCTTCATGCTTGGTTCTCGGTTGGTTCTCGGTTCTTGGTCGATGAGCGCTGCCGCTCTCACTTCACTCTCACCTGAATGGTGACTTCACTGCATTTGCCGAACATCAACTCTTCATAGTAAGAGAAGGCCGGGGCCTCTCTAGTGGGATCAGCGGCAGGCGGCTGAAGGTTGCGCGACATGTCTACAAAAGGTTTCGTCACTGTGAAGATATAGACGAACTCTCGGCATAACTCCTTAGACCCTTTATGTCTCCTGCTGAGGTGCACTATCAAGCACTGGACCAGCATGTTCGAAATCAAACTCGCGATCGTGGCCCCAAAGTAAAAAAGATGGCCCTGGTTGTAAAAGACCAGGAGCATGACAAAATCCGAAGCCCAGTTGAGGTAGCTGAGGACGGCGCTCAAGACGACCTTTGCTTTGAAGTTGAAGGGAATGTATTCATCGGAGATCCTCTCTAACAAAGCCACCAGAAAGCTCCAGAACCATTCATTCTTTTCCCCCAGCTCCTCTTCGTTCGCCTCTCTCCACTCGCTCACTGCCCTGGTCTTGGCGTTTTCTGGGTATAACTCCACCTTCGTCATTAGCAACCACATCTTCATGAAATCTTTCGCCAAGATTGCGCCTGAGTCCTGTGTAGTGGCGAGTTAGCGGGGACAGAAAATCATAGATAGCAATATTGCTTTCTCACCTTTCCGTCATTGAACCGGCAAAAAGCAATAACTTCATCAGCAAGTGACTGATTCCTGGAATCCATGAGGGTTATCAAGAAGGTCGCCAGCCATTCTGAATTCCCTGCGACCTGCGACGCACGCGTTAATGATCACATTTTTGGCGTTGAAGAAACACGGGTTTGTCGCCAAAGTTCCTTTCTCACCTCCAAGAGAGTCTTGTAATCCTTTATGAAACCATTCACTAACTGCCTCTTCACTGTCTGGTTTAAGTTCAAGTGCCTTGTGCGATCTGAGTAGTTTTGGAAAAACCTATAACCGATGTTGGCACCGTCCGCAGAACTAGCCTCCATTGAATACTGCGACGAGTTAGTTAGAATTGTGTAATGTAGTGGTGGAGTGGCGATGGTGGCAGCGCAATTGCCGCTACCTTGCGGAACACAGCTCCATTACTTGCGCTCACCTTCGAAGCAAGAATTATATGAAAAGCGTTAAGAGGCATTCCAATTTTTATGTTAAGGTAACGAGCGAACGTTGGGTTGTAAAGAAGGAGTTGGCGCTGTTGTTGTTGTTGCTTGCTTGCTTGTTGCTGTCGTATTAAGCGCAGTGTTAGTGGATTGCACGTGAGAGTGTCAAGGCGAGGATGCGAGCTTAGAACGGAGCGGTAAGCTGGGAACGGAGCTGTAGCACAAGTCGACCTCCGCTCGCTTCGCTTACCTCGGGCCCCTCTTCCTCTCGCGACTGAATGCTCTGAGGCGGCGTTGATTCTTGATAAACGGTATGTTCATGTGACTTGTTATCGCTACTACTATCATTGAGCACATAATAATCGAGCATTTTAGAGCCAGTTGTAGCATACCAAGTCTGCTCGTAGCTGAAGACGAACCAGTAATCTAGGACCACACCTTCGCCAGGGATGTCAGTCAATATGCAAAACGCATTATAGTTCACAGCGCCCTCTTCAGGCTTTGAGGGAGTCTCCTCGCACGTGAACACCACATCCATGTTCTCAATCTTTTTATAGAACGTTCTTGTGACAATTTCTATCACGGAGTCTTGACTTAGAGTAAGCTGGAATGTGAGCGTGTGCAGTGGGAGAAGAGGTGAGAAATTGAGAAGTGTAAAAAGGTTGGTTCTCGGTTCTTGGTCGCTTCGCTTCCTTCGCTTCCTTCGGTATTCGCTTCACCCACGCCTTGGTCGCTTTGCTCACGTCTGCTCACGTCTCGGTCGCTTCGCTCGGACCTCAGTACCCCTGTCGTCGCACCTGCTCCACTTGGCATATCTCATTATCGCCATTGTCTAAAGTTCTCTTCAGGATGTTACGGGATATGTTCTTGTTCCTCGAGCTTGTTATGAGAGGGGAAGATGGCACAGTCATCAACATGTCGACAAGCTTGGGAACCGTCGTGTCAGGGATAAGGGTGGTGGAGCGGTAGTACGTTGGGGAGCTGCTAGTTGTCGGTTGTCGGTTGTCGAATTTACCACAGCGACCGGCTTTTAGGCTGGGGGGGGGAATTGAAAGTGGTGAGTTAGTTAGCGTTGACCAGAGCAGCATTTTAGTAGTATGGTAGCCTTGCCTCACCAGTCAAGTTTTGTCAAGGCCGTGTATGTGTAGCCCCATAGGTTGGTATTCTTCTTCGAGTTGAACGACTGCGCCAGTTCTAGGCATTTTAGGAAGTGTGTCTTGGTGCGCCCAGGAATTGTGTTCGGTAGGGGCAAGGATTTCAGTCGAGGAGGGGAGAATGGGAAGAGCGGCGTGTCGGCTGTGAGGTGAGGTATGTGGGAGCGCGCGTGAAGTACAGAGTGAGGGACAGGAGGGCCAAACAACTTATCAAAAGTTTGACACATGAGAGGACGACGAGGGTTCAAAACAAAAATTACCAAAGTTCACGACAGCGTCGGGGACGGCGCGCATTTTCGGTCCACGTAGTCTATCGACAACCACCCAAATCACTTCAGTGCATTCCGCCTCTTTCTAGCCTAACCCAGACAGGCCCCCCACCATGTCTCACCTCTCACAACTCTCGCGGGGTCATTGCAAATATCCTTGACAGTCTTGCTTCTCTGGTTCGATTCCACATCGGTCTCGTTTGATGCGGCCCCTACCTCGGCGTAAATCCTAGAGGACGGCATAAAACTTCGCGCACGAACGCTATTAATCAGAAAAGATTTTTTTTGAAGGTGCAGGAGGGCAGTGGGCACTGGTAGGAGTTAGGGAGTGTTTTGGGGAGCTACGGGCGGTAAGATAAGTCTGTGTTTCCGCACTTGCGGAAAAATGTCAAAAGTCAGCAGATGGAACGGAGAAAAAGTTCACTGGCCCGTTGCAGATGGAAAATTGGAGGGCAGCACTTCAGCAATATGAGTGTCGCACTGTTTTATGAAAGTATTATGCAATAATGCCGGAGAGGGGGTAAAGGGGCAAAGGGGCGGGAAAATTCCTTTAACGTTTATTTTAAGACGCCGCACCGTAACAAGTAATAATCGAAAGACTGCACATGTTTACCGTAAAGGCGCAAACGCCGGCTTTTCTCAATAATCTCAATTCTCCCAAGCAAGGAAAGGACGTCGATGAATCCTGTGTAATTTTTTCAAATAGTTGGCGTAATAAAGTTCTATTTTTTCAGCGCAAAGGGTGTTGTTATTTTGTCGAAGCTTGTTTATCTTTTTTGTGTTTTTTCTCTTTCTTCTCCTTCTTGCTTTTTTTGGAATTGGAACCGCCTCCGAGGAGCGCTTCAAAGTTTGAGCTCGTGGCCTTCCTTTTCTTTTCCTTCTTCTCTTTCTTTTCCTTCTTCTCCTTCTTCTCAGACGTTTCTATTGCGGCGGTGGACGCTGATGTCTGCTGTTGCCTGTACATGGGAATGACGTCCCCATCACCTTTGAAAGCCCTCAAAATTCCCTACGAGACCCATCGTAACACCAAGCGAACGATGTTTTTATGTCAGAGTAGAAAATAAACCCCCTCCCACCCCCCCCCAGCCAAAACCCCATTCTCACCTCCTCCTCATTCCCATAGGCCCTTTCCCCCTCCTCATTCTGACACCAAAAAATCGTTGTATCGAAGCTCGCGATCCTCTCCTCCGACCTCCTCCTGTAAGCGCTACCCTCCCTGTACACATGGTCCTTCTGCTTGACAGTAACAATTTTTTTAAGGTGCACGCTTAAAAAAAAAGATATAACAATGAAATAATAAATAAAGAAAGATTCAGTCATTAGAACTTATTCCTTCCTTCACTCTCCAATCTTAAACGCACTCACCTAGATTTAATCCTCTCCCAACAACTCTCCCTCCTCCACTCCGGCACGATAATAATAAAGCTAAGCGGTTCAATCGTCCCCTCAAGCAACCCATCAATATGCTCAATCATCGAAGTTATAACCGAAGGTACAAAAGGTGGATTACTCTCAAAGTTACCTACTTTAGGTGAAAAATTAAAGAAACTACCGCAGCTACCGAACGGAGAGTCAGTGTCAGGAAACGCAGAACAGTAGTTAGGGTAACGGTGGTTTAAGGGACTCGCGAAGCACTCCATTTTAACGGATTGAGAGTTCAGGAGATAATCGAGGACTGATGGGGGTACGGCTGCTTGGAAACCTGGACCGGAGAGGGCGTCGTAGCGGAGGAGGAGGGTGAAGGCTGAGGAGGGGAAGGGGGGGGAGGAGGGGGAGGAGAAGAGGGAGTGCTGGGATTGGAGGCGGAGGTAGTGGGGGAGGTTTATGCGTTGGGTTATGCCGCCGTGGGTGAGCTGGACGGTGGAGGGGCCGTGGGAGGAGGGGGGGGAGTGAGTCACTTTTATCTTGGAGGACTTTGAGGAGGCTTGGGGGGGCAGGCGCTTCAAGTTGGAAAGGAAGGTTTTGTAAGTTTTGCCGAGGAGAATGCGGAGGTCCTTCATGAGCTTGGGTACCTTCTTTTTAGGGAGCGACACCTTCAACAGCTCCGTGGTTATGCAGCTGTTTGATTCGTTCTCGCCCGTGAGAAGGATGGGATCCACGTCAGCTTTCAAGTTGGTGAAGTGGTAGCGCGAGAAGATCATCGGACCCTGCCTGTTGCTCACGTTGTACTGCTTCAAGAGGTCAGGGAGAATCTTCTTCTGGAGCTCAAATGTGCGGTAACGAAGGAGCTCCACCTGAAGGCTCGGGACAGGTGGAGGAGGAGTGCTCGATAGGTGAGCGGACAGAGCAGGTGGAGGTGAAGGTAAGTTTAGAGTGAGCGATGATGATGCATCTGATGATGATGAGGAGGCGGATATTGAGGAGTCCATCGGATAATAGTGCCCCTGTAGTGTGAATGAATGCTGCTGCTGCTGCTGCAAACAACTGCTGCTGCACACAACTGCTGCTGCTGTCTGGCTAGTGAAGAACGAATCGTCCAAGGCTTCCAGCGGCTTTTAGAGACGCCACGGATCCCGTACGGATAAACTATAGCAGGTTAATTGCAGCAATGTGATGAGGATGTAAGATGGTGACAGAACTGTCCAGCGATGAATTGTACAATGAATAGGGAAATAGGAGATACTCAGAATGGAGGTTTTTCTGGCAAAGTATTCTCATAGTTGTCGAACTCATACGGACAGCGTTTAGTTATTTTACGCTCAATAAATTAAGCGCTCGCTGTCTATAGTTTCTATTTGCTTCGCCTCGCTTGTAAATAATTTGAAACGGGGTAATATTAGGCTAATATTTAAGTGTTTTAGCCCGCTCGTGTTTTCACTTCGTCCGCACCCTAAACTTAGAAAGGGCCCCCTCTTTAAAGGCTCACTTTCGCAGGTTATATTAAAAGCTTAGACGATAATAGCAGTACCACACTAGACACATCATGTCAGCCGCCGCATTAAGAACCTACAGTCGGCTTCAAAGGCTTACAGCAAGAGTAACTAGTACCCGTCCTCTCTCCTCCACCGCTTGGATCCCCCCCGAGCTCCCCATCCTCGAAAACCGCCTCGATTCCAAAGACGACGAGATAACAAAGTACGAGCTATCCTGCAACGTCCGCCCCTGGTCAAAAGACGGCTCCCGCTACTCCCGCACGTACCGTTCTCAGGGTCTCATCCCCGGAATAATCTACGGTGCTCCCTCCCCAACTTCCCCCGAACCCTCTCGTATTTTAACCTTAACCTCCCACCAGAAGATCCAACGCGAGCTCGTAATAAACAAGCTCCCCGGTTACTCCGCCTTCTCCTCCCGCGTCTACGACCTCACCCTCCTCGATTCAACCCCCTCAACAAACGCAGGTGACGTCATACAGGTTATACCGCGTGACCTTCAAATGCATCCTGTGCGTAACGAGGTTTTGTGCCTTAATTATTTGAGGTATTATCCTGGTAGGCCTTTGGAGATACCTTTGAGGTATAGTATGGTTGATGATTCGCCTGCTTTGAAGAGGGGGGCGTTTATACTCGCGCAGAATAGGTGAGAAGAACGTATATTACGTTAGATGAAAGAGAGAGAGAGAGAGAGAGAGAGAGAGAGAGAGAGAGAGGTTGATGGGACATAAAATGCTTTCAGTGCGGTTGATGTCAGCGTGGGGGGGCATCCTTTTCTATACATGTTGTTTCTAACGGAAGAATATCAATTTACGTAACCCCTCCCCTCCCCCCTCCCCAGGTTCGTAACTCTGACAGTCCTCCCCGGTTTCAAAATCCCTAATTTCGTCGAGGTCGACTGTTCCGGTCTTAAGCTCAAGGACAAGGTCCGCTTAGATAGGTTGGCTTTGCCCGAGGGCTGTGAATGGGGGAAGGACGTTGATGATGAATTCTTGGTCGGGAGCGTTTTCGGAAGGGCAAAGACTATGGCCGGCGTTGAGGAGGAGGAGTAGAAATACCTATCTACGAAGAAAAAAAGAACGAAAATTCATTTTGAGTGTTTTTTTCGGTATACAAATTACTCCTGTTCTTTAAATTCAAGCAGCCTGTCGAGTTCGTTAACTTTCATCTCGATCATTTTCTTTTTATCCTTCAATCTCTCCAGTTCCAAATCCACACCCTGCGCCTCCGCGAAGACTCGATTCGGATTGTTCGGAGATGTTACGTTCTGAGATTTAGAGGGTATGAAAGGTTTACCCGTCCAAGCGTATCCTACAGGTTCTCTTGTGTACGTTCTATCTCTCGGGGTAGGTTCTGCTAGGATTGTGTTGCGGGATTTTTTGTAGATTGTGTGCCCGGAGTTGAAGGAGGAACGGGAGCGGGACTCGGAGTTGAAACGCTCTTTGTAAAAATCGGATTTTTGGGTTGCGAAGGTGGCGTGACCGTCTTTGGGGATGGGATTGCCTTCGACTTAGGGGAGGGGAGGAGGGGGGTGGTGTGCGTGTGTGGGGGTTATTGTTAGTCGAGTATCAAGAGATGTTAGGATATTGGAGCAAAGAGGAGCAAGCTACCAAGGTGCAGTTGGGAAGTTCGCCAGGTCAACCCCGGCCCATTAACCCCCTTAAATACCTCTCTGACAAACATAATCAAGGTCGCAACTGACCACGGAAAACAAGAACTAAAAATTTCCGAGCCGGGGAATCAAAAGGGATCTGTTTTATTCGTGTGCGCGCTCACCATTGAGGAGGACCGAAGTATCGGACATTTTTCAGTAGACGTTATAGCAAGTTTCAAGGAAAATCGCCTGGGAAGTAGATTTTCGGCTCAGTTACGCAGTTTGAGTTTGAATTAGGCCTCGGCAGTATAATATAGCGTATTGACTGCCCAGTACCATTACCATTACTCATTAATATCACCAAACTCCTTTCTTCATCCCCAATTCGCCAATTTCTTCGAGTGCAAGGCGATGGAGGGCGAGGAATTGGGTGGTGGAGCTGCAATGCGTGGAGCTGCAATGCGGGAAGCTCTTTACGCGCACTCTGAAACTCTTCGCTGCTGTACCACCCGAACAGCAACGTCGTCGAAGAAACGAAAGAAAGGTGAGGATTGGCTAGTAGTATTGTTTTTGCCACCTGTAAGGGTCCCTCGTAAGGGTTCCTCGTAAGGGTTGTTGTTCCTCTCACACTCGTCATGCTACTCATCATCGTTGTTACCATCGTTGTTACCATCGTTGTTGCAAAAACATTGTCCAATATCGCTAACTCAACACTCCACAACAAGCACAGGCGTCGAGCCTCCCCCCGGCTGCATCGCCTGCGCGTACAAGTTAATGAAACCCGATGTATGCCGCGACGTCGCCTTCACTTCAAAGTGGCCCAACGTCAGGCCGGAAATGTGCCCAAGGTCCAACCCAAATACCACCACCACCGCCAACAACAACAACAACAACCCACTAGAAAGGATCTTCGGCCCCTCAATATTGAGCGTCGGAGACGGAGATCTGACGTTCTCTTACGCTCTCAGAAGAATGTTCGACACATCAACATCTAAAATCCACGCCACGAGCTACGAAACCAACGAGACGCTCTTGAAGGTATACGGCTCGAAAATTAATGAAGTCGTCGACGAGATCGGACGGGAGAACGTCTCCTTCTCCGTCGACGCTACCAACCTCCGCCCCACTCTAACAAAAGCCGCCCCCGCGACACACGACGAAAGCTTCTCCTCCATCGTTTGGAACTTCCCTTGCACGGCCGAGGAGGCGGGACAAGACGGTCAAAACACGGAAATGGAGAGGAACAAGGACCTCCTTAGGGAGTTCACAAAGTGCGCGGCTAGCATGTTGAGAGGAGGAGGGAACGTCGTGATAACGCACAAGACGAAGCCGCCTTATAACCAGTGGAATATAGTGCACGTCATCGAAGGTGTCACGCTGGATTCAGGCATGAACATGGTTTGCATCGGAAGGTGAGGCGCAGCGACAAAGTCAGAAGAAAACGAGCTCATGGTTGCAGTATCTAACAGGGTTCTAACCAATATTCTGTCGGAGACAGGGTGTGCTTCGACAAGTACCTGTTTCCCGGCTATACGAACCGTAAGGCCCTGGACAAGAAGAGCTTCACTTGCCACGACGCTGAAATGTATGTATTCAAACTGCTGCCGCCTGCCGACACGGAGTGCACAGCGATGGCTGATGCGGGGTTCGTCAAGCTGTCTAGTAAAGTAATCAGAAAGGTGCGAAATATGTTCGTCAACACAAGCACAAGCACAAATGCAAACACAAGCTCAAAGAATGTGAATAATAAACGCTCAAGATAAAATGAATATTTTAAAAATATAAGTGTACCCGTATCTAATTTCATTTTTCATTACGTCGTTAGTTCGATCATCCCCTCCTTCCCAACTTCGAACCTCATCGTCACATCCTTGACGTTAGGAAAGCACTTAACCCTCAACCATCTAATCCATTTTTCACCCTGGTGCCTCGCTAACTCTAGCCTCCCGTCGACGCAAAACTGGTAGGACAGTCCGAAGCACTCCCGCTCTCCTTTATCAGGATTGCCCACTGACTGATTCGCTACCAGCACAGGCAAGTCTAGACTCCGGAGGAAAGCTGAGATCTGAAAGAATGTCTGGACGGGGAATGACGTGTTCTGGGTTTGGCTGTCGTCGTATGACTTGCGGTAGATTCCGGCGATCGAATCAAGGCAGAGGAGCGAGCACGGCATCGACTCGGAGGAGAGTCGCAAGAGGAACTAGCGAAGAATGACGAGTGAAGCGATAACGTTAGAATAAAGTAGCACCCCAAAATTAAAAAAAATATTGACAGCTCACCTCCTGGAGTGTCTCCGTCATCCCATTTCTATTTCTATTTCTATTTTCATTTCCTTGCCCGACACCATCGCCGTTGATTTCTAGAGCCGCCTCGAACTCCTCAGTATTCTCTAATTTTTTGACCATGAACTTCTTCAAGACGGCCTCCGAAACAATCTCCTCTACAACCTCCACCTTGTCCAAGCTCGTTATCTTGGATGAAGTGGACGGATTTCTATTGTATCGTTGAATGATCTCGTCTAATCCAAGATCGTCAACGGCCTTATCCATCACACCAAGAGCTATATCCTTGAGACGCTTCGGCACACCGTTTGAATCCTCCATCCCAAGCGTAACGTAAACAACGGAGGGGCAACTCGGGGCGGACGAGCTGAGGTATTTGTTCAGGAGTTGGTGGACGCTCGACGATATCAGCAGATTCGACTTTCCACAACCAGCCTGACCACTCACTGAACAGACGTGACGGCGTTTTAGGACCTCGGCAACCACAGATGGGATCGCATTGACGACATAAGGCTCCTCGAAAGTGGAAGCCAAGCGGAGAAGTTCACGTGCCGTGGTTGGTTTTACAGGCAAGGTTGGTTCGTGTGGTAATGACGATGAAGAAGATGAAGCGCGGTGTAGCGTAGCGTGGTGGGGCCGCTTCTGAAGGGTTCGTGTCTCGTTCTGACGCTGTTGTTTAGGGGCGAGCACGTAAGGATTCGAGGGCGTTGGACGCTTAGACATGTTGGGGGCGGGTTGCTGCTGCCGCCGAGGAGGGAATCAACTTTGATTGATTGTGTGATGTTATGGACGTGTGTGGGAAAGTTGGACGACGATTGTCGGCGGAATAGACGCTTCTTGACGGCCACGATGGATGACGGGTGCAGAGTAGACGACGTAGGAAGGTATTTGCTGGATAAAGATCAGGCAAATTTCCTGGCAACAAAAATTCTCAATTTTCGATAAATATGAAAGGATCTCCGCCGTCGCGTCTTATTCAACTCTTAGTCACGCTTGCACCGTTGCTCGTTATCTTCTTTATATCGCCAACTCTCGTCGAGGTTATTAATGATGGTGATAACGATGCTGATAACGATGCCGATAACGATATCCCATTGTTAGTTTTAGAGCCACAAACTTGCTCTAACTTATCAAACGGTGCCGTAACACTTGAAGGCAAGATAGCTGCCAACGAGCTAGACTTAGCCATGATAAAGTACGGTTTCGTGAAGCTAGCTTACCCTAAGCCTGAGACGCACGATTCTTTATCAGCCTTGCTAAGAGCTGCCGACGTTTTCTTCTCTAAGCCTCAACAGTTCAAAGATCAATACACATTCGGTGATTACGGCAACGATAAAGGTGGCTACACTAGCATAGGCGTCGAGTCGGTGCATCCTAACAGCGGGAAGAAGGACAGTGTTCAGAACTACGTCTTCCGAGATGATTCCGTAGTAGACCATCACAATCCTGAACTAGCAAAACCTGCCGTCGCTTACTTTCGTGAAATGGCACGCCTGACAAGGTGCCTGAATTCCCTGAGCAGCCTCGCTTTGGATTTACCTTTGCAGAAATTCAATGAGGTAACCTTTCCCTCTCCCCCTTCAGATAAAAACGGCCTCGCTCTACGAATCGCAAAATACGAACCAGTGGAAGATATACGATACGGCGAGCACACTGATTATCAGATGTTCACGATTTTGTACACAGGAGGAGAGGAGGGGTTACAGGTTCAGCTGCCTAGCGGTGAGTTTGAAGACGTGACGTTTGAGGATGGTTTCGTGGTGAACGCTGGGGATTTTTGGGCAGGGATTACGAATGGGAGGTGGAGGAGCGTTACGCATAGAGTGAAGGGGGGAGGAGCTAGAATTGCGGTGCCGTTCTTCACGGGACCGAGAGGATCATGGCGGGTGACTGTTGGCGGTGAAGAGTTGACGGCAGGTGAATGGTTGGCTCGGAGGCTGGCTAAATCAAATAAGTAGTAACATGTTTTGTGCTCTGAAAGCCGAGGTCGTTGTTTTCCAATTTAGAGAAATTTCATTCGAAGGAGTTGCAAAGCCTCGCCAATCGGATCATTAGAATTCTGATAGACTAGTTTGAGAGCAGACTGATGCGACCGCATCATTACTTGCCTTCCCGGATCAGGCGTATACTTATGTAATAATAGAATAGAATGAGCAACATCGAGTCGAGCAGTTGAGTTTGAGTGTATACTACGATGATGAGCCATTCTAAGTCGAGCATCAAACGAATGTTGGGAGTAGTATATACGCTCTCGCTGCTGTTTTGCTAAGAAGTAAGGTGCAGCATCCAAGGTGTCCAATTGAAACTGAGCGAACTTCCACCACACCTTAGAGACAAAACAGGCTGTTAGTGTTGTCGAATAGTCGTCACTGATATATGAGAGTATCAAAGACACACAATCGTCGTGAAGGCCTGCTTGGGGAGTCAACACATTAGAAGACGATGCCGACGAAGCAAGATCAAGATAATCATAAATATCATTGCTTTGGGCGTTCATATTGACTGGGGATACACTATCCGACTCAGAGCCGGGAATATCAACGTGTTCCGGTGATTTATCGCTCGATGCCCTTCGCTTGGACATCTTGTTGTAAAAAAAAAGCTCCCAGACCCACTACCAAAATTCTTTGAACCGGCTCTTCTCCCAATTTTTCAGAGAAATTGCTCGCTAGATTCACCAAGTCCTTCTCCCTTCTCATCCGCTTTTTTTAAAAGACCGGCACCCCCCCACCCCCAACTATCGGCATCTTTTGAACCAAGCCAGCCCTCCCACTCCCGAAACCCGCCCCCTGGATCTTGAACCATGTTAGAATTATCATCCTCTGAGGGTCCGAGTGATGGAAGCTTCTCCAATACCTCTTCACGCCGGCAACAAAAGGGGAGCTCGCCGTCATTCTTCATGGGATCAAGTGCTAAAAGTTTATTTGGAGGGATTACGGGAGATGGGAGCCACAGTAAGTCAGTCGAATGAAATAAAACACATACACACACTACTACACTAACTGTCCCCCCCCCCGCAGCAAAAAGTCATAGCAAAAAAACTCTTCACCTCAGGCGCTCAGAAACGGAGGAGAATCGCCACCGTAATTCGGTCAAGCTCGAAGGTCTCGTTCATCAGTATCACCTCAGAGACACAATAGAAAACCAGGTAAGAGAGAGCGGTAATATTGAGCTGGTGGTGATCCTGTTAGGGTTAGGGTTATTTGCTAACCCATACCCTCACGCTCGTTCGCTTCAGTCCGACACCAAGATGACCATGAGCCTGATTAATTCGGCGATGTCGCTCAAGGACGACCACAGAACTTTTCACTATTTCCTTGCCATGACTGCTGTGTACGCAGGATTTATTGTGCCCTGGACCGCCGCCTTTTCCAACTCCGCCTTCTCCATTACGGCGTCCCAGACGGTTTACGTAACGGACTTCCTCTTCGGCGTGGACTTCCTAGGCGTCACTAAGGAGAAGTTCGACCTGTGGAAGAGCGCGAGTTTGACCGAGACTGAAAACACCTTTCCTGTCACCAGAACCGTTCTTGCTGTCTTATTTAGCGCTTTCAATTTTCTGCCCTTTAACGCCGTCGTGCAACTGCAAGACAAGGGGATGTGGACCTTCACGGGAAATCTTGCCATGTTGCAGGTGATTTCAAGACTGAGGTTCGCGATGAAGAGCCGGACGGCCATGACGGACAGGAGTGGCAGCCTGCACAAGTTCCAGCACGTCTTCGCAAAGCTGCTTAAGACGATGGTCTTCATGATGCTTTTGTTGCATTTCTTCTGCTGCACATGGATAATGGTCTGCAAGCTCCACTGCGTTGACTACTTTGCTGAGCTGGAAGCGCTGAGCAGTAATAGCTCCGCCGTCGAGGACGAAGACGTGTTCGCCATCCGGGACAGTCATGACGGCTCCTGCTGGTTTGCGAGGGATACCTACGGCGATGATTCAATTGTGGTGGACGCTTGGCGAACCTCCTACAGGGACTCGCACCTGTACTTTCGGACGCTCTTCCTCTCTACAGCAATGTTCGTCGGCGGTGAGAATATCGAGCCTGTCAATACGATCGAATCTGGTGTCGGTTTCATCGGAGTCATCCTCGGGGTCGCCTTCACGGCCATCTTCTACGGTCAGACGATGAGGTGAGCTGGGAATATGGCAACGACCACCACTACTCTATTCTAACTCGCCGCTTCGACTCGCTCCTCGGCCCGCTTCGCTCATCGCAGCCTTATTCACTCCCTTGATAGCAGGGGACACGAATTCAGGAAGAAAATGGAGAACATCGGCGAGACGATGGAGTACTTGAACCTCCCAACGAGATTAAAGGAGCGGATCAACTTGTATTACTGGTATGCGTGGTCTAAAAGTGGCAGCGCAGCCAGCAGTAAGGGCACTGGCCAGTTCTTGACAGAATTGAGCGAACCGCTGGCTATGGAAGTCCAGCTTATTTGCCACAGCAACGTTATCGGCAACATCCCCTTCTTTCAGAACGCCGATTCGGCCGTAATACGGCGTGTGCTGGACAAGATCATACCGGAGCTCTTCCTTCCTGGTGACTACATCTTCAGGCACGGGGACACAGCCAACAAGCTTTACATGATTCAGAGCGGCGAGGTGGAAATATTGGACGACCAGGGCCTCCATCTGGTGACTCTAGGCGAGGGAAAATACTTCGGAGAGGTATCGCTACTGGTGAGCTGGGAATATGGCGATGACCACCACTACTCTATTCTAACTCGCCGCTTCGCTTCACTCCTCGGCTCGCTTCGCTCATCGCAGACGGACTTGAGGAGAACTGCCTCCGCCAAAGCCATCGGCTACTGCACCACTGATACTCTATCTAAGGAGTCTTTCAACGAGATCAGGGCGCAATTCGAGGACTTCAACGAGAGCATCGTGGAGCTTTCTGAAAGCAACCAGTATACGTTCAACCATTCGGACATCTCGGGGGGTGGACGAGAATTGCTCGAAGACTTCCAGTCTCGTAGTAAAAGCGGACCACTCCATAGTTTTAGTGAGGAAGATGGCGATGAAAAGGGCGACGACGATGACGGCAAGGGACACCCCAACCCCTTGCACACTAGCAAATCCGGGAGGAAGATAAGGACCTCCACGTCCACATCCCCGACGAGCTCCGAAGTTCAAGCAAAGATGGACCATGCGCGCTCATATACCCGAACGTCGTCAAGATTAGTAGCATTATCCAACTCGAGCTACCCATCCCATCACGCTAGCATCTCTGAAAGCGACGCGAGAAAAATTATCGCCGACGAAGTTAGCAAGGAAATGCGTGCCATGAGAGAGTTCTTCACGAAGGAACACGCAAAAATCGCGAACTCCATCGAAGTGGCTGCAACAGCGAAGCAACCCAGGGGCAGCAGTAAGGCAGCAATGGGGCTAGGCCCGTCGAGAAAAGCGCTTACGTAGAGAAAATAGTTTAGGTAGTAGTTTAAGTTTTAGATTTTTAGTCAATCAAATTCTGTCGAAAGGATTACTGTCGTTCGATCCCCCAAAATTTTCAAAAGAACCCAGCGATCCGAGGGAGGCATTAAGCGAAGCGTTGTTCTGGCTGGTGCTGTTATTGCTGGCCGCTCCGAAGGCATCGAATGCTTCAAATGCATCGAACGGGCTTCCTCCGTTCACATTTCCTTGAGAAGCTTGAGTCACTCTAGTCGGAGCTGGCATCATGGGTCGCATAGGTTGTGCAGGAGCCGGAGCCGGAGCCGGAGCCGGTGTCATCACCATGGCCCTAGGAGCGGGACTTGGACTTGGGGCCGGTGCACTCTGAGGCGCTGGGGCGGGCTTTTGCCTCGTCAGAGCCTCAGCCTCCTGCTGCTTCACCGCCGGTTTCGTTTCTAGCTCCGCAACCTTCATGTTGCCCGGTGACTCCTTTTTTTGCCCGCCTCCGCCGCCCATTAATCCGCCTGCTATGCTCGCAATCGACGATGTGAAGCTCTTCTTCGTCGTGGGAGTCTTCTTATCCCGCTCGGCAGAGAGCTCCGCCATCCGAGCATTGTTCGCGGTGGTGGGATTATTGGCAGGTGTGGTCACAGGGGTCCTCACAGGTGTCGCCACGGCTGCAATCTTCTTCGAGGTTGGAGTTGCGGGTGACAGCGGAAGCCCTCCAGTTGGCTTGGATTGAGACTTGGCATTGGAAGCCGACGCGGAGGTTATGTTAGATACATTGGCGATGGGGCTTGGCTGACTCGCGAGGCTGCTGGCGAGCTTTTCCACCACAGCATCGTGCGCAGACTGCATTGTCGTGCGCTCCTTGTGTATTTTGTGCTCCACGCTCTCGTGAAACGCCTGCAGCAGCTCGTCGAGGGCGGTCTCCAGGCCCTCGGCCAAGTTCTTGGAGCGGTGCGAACCGTCGTCGTTTCCGTCGTTGTCGCCGGAGGCTATCGGGCTGTTGCTCTTGTTGTTCACGGGGCTGTTCCCCGGGCTGCTGCTGAGATCCTTGCCAGCGGCTCGCTTCGCCTCATCGCGGCATATCCTCACTCTAATTAGGCACCTCTGCAAGATCTTGCAAATCTGTTTCTCCCGGACGGCCGAGCTGAACTTGAGCCCGCTTTTTGCCGTCATGAAGGAAGCTTGGAGCTCCGCCTCCTTCGCAACATGCTTCTTGTGCCTGTCTTCTTGCGTGGTCTTGTACGCCTTCAAAATCTCGAGGCCCTTCTGCCGCTTCTTTTCCGTTTCCGTTAGCTTTGTCTGTGTCTCCTTCAAATTGTTGGACGTGACGCGCAGCTGCTGAGTCATGTTCGAGCGCTGCTTTGTAGCGTTCTTCAAGTCCTGTGCCTGCTTATCGATTTTAGCCTCGTTGCTCTTGATCTTCGCGAGGGCCTCCTTGAGGTCCCTCTTCGCCTTGGTGATCTCGGACACCATTTTGCCCTCCGTCTTGGTCTGCATGAGCTTCAGCTTCGCGATTTGGTTCGTTAGGGTGTTAGCGAGCATCGTCTGCTGCTCGACCTGGTGCGACTTGGCCTTCATCTCTTCCAGATTCGTCTTCTCCACTAGGGCCGCCAGCTGCTTCTGATGATCGAGCGTGGCCTGCAGGTTGTCGAGGTTCGTAGTCAAGCTCAAATTTTCGCGTTCGAGGTGCTGCAGCTTGAGCATGTCGACAGCTGGGGCGGGCGAGGGCGCCCTGGGAGGCGTCTGCGCCGGAGGATTGGGCTGGGGTTCGAGGGGAGTTGGCTTGGGGAGGGGAGGCGGGGTAGAGGCGGAGTTCTTTGAGTCCCGCAGTTTCTTGTTCTGCTTTTTGAGGGACTTGATCTCCGAGTCCTTCGTCTCGATGCCTAGCTTGAGAGAGTCCACCTCAACGGCCAGAATGTCGTTCGTAGACTGGAGGGCCAAAATTTTCGACGACTGCGACGAGCGAGCGACGAGCAAAGCGAGTCGCAATGCAATCAGCGTTCATGCGTTAGAAACGGCGAAGAAGTTGGCCTCCTCAGCTAGTCGCTTCGCTCCTCGCACACTCTCACCTGCTCGGCCTGAGTCTTCGACTGAGATTTTGCGGCGGCCTCGTGAGCCGCGGCAACCAGAATTGTGGAGTCGCTCCGCGCTTTCTCCACCTGCGTAACGGTTTGCTGCTTCTGGATTTCTATCTGCTGCTTCAACTGCTTGTTGCTGTTTCGGCTCGCAACCAGCTTTGTGAGCAACGTCTCGATCTGGTGGTGAGCCTGCGCCAGCTGTGTCTGGAGGGAAGTAGCCGTGCTTATGGCCATCTTGAACTGGGAGTCATTCTCCGCAGGAGAGTCGTCCCCCCCTCCGTAGTTCTCTTCGTCAGAATCAGACCCAGAATAAGAATTTGAGTCCTCCTCATTCGAGGTGGGCGAGAGGGGGGACTGGGCCGTCACCTGAGCCGCCGAAAGGTAATTGGAGCCAGAGAGACTCGTTTTCGAGTCGATCTTTTTGACCTTGGGCGTAACAGGCGCAATTGGTGACGTTGGCGCCGAGCCGAGTGGTTCTTCCTCCTCTATGTTGTTCCTTTTGTCGTTTTTGTCATCCTCTTCCTCCTCGTTCACATCCTCATCCTCCTCGACGCGGCCAAACGATTCCCCACTGTCGCTGTCAAGATCGTTCACGTCAACGTCGGCAGGCAGACTTGTTTGTTGGGCCGGCGTCTTCTGCACCTGCACTTCCTGTTCCTCCTGGTCCTCCTCGTCTGATTCATCATTGAAGGAACTCGGGTTCGCTTTGGCGTCAACGTACACGCTGCCCTTGTGGCCTCGATCAAGAGCGACAGGGGACTTCGGCGGCGAAGGCGCACGCGGGCCCGGGGCCTCGCCCTCCTCCATCTCCTCGCCTAGGGATTCTCCCGATCCACTGCCGCTGTCGAGGTCGTCTGTTTGCATATCGTGGTACATTCCACCGCGGCGAGATTTACCGCCGTTATCCTTGAGCGGCGTATTTGCAGCAGTGACGCTGCGTGAATAGGGGGGGGTCGGGGTTAATGGGAAAAACGTTGTATGAGATTTTTCAGAGCGGATCATCAATTCAGCCCCCTTTCTCCCCCTCGTACCTGCTGATGTCCAGGCTCAATCCTGTGCGGTCGCCTGGGACAGTCGTGTTGACTAGGGACACGTCACCAGCATAAGGGCTTCTGTACTCTGATTGGATTTTGAAGTCGCTCTCCGTGGGTGGCGCAACATTATCAAACTCATCAAATCCTCCCCCGCTGCCAGGTTGGGGATCAGGAGGAGAAGACTCTGCTTGCGCCTTCCGGGAGGACCTTGAAGACACACTTGAAATTCGTGGCATTGGCCCCGTGTAGTGTGGAAAATACGGGTGTGCTTTGTGCGAGGACTGTCGAGATAGATAAAGGGAAAAGGAGAAAGTAAACAAAGTTTTTGGTGATTTATTGCCCTGTTGTGGAGATTTTTCGTCGGAATTTTGTGCAGAATAGTGATAGTAGCGCACAATTTTCTTCTAGAGCCACAGCTGTCCGATTGGCTGTTCCGTGGAAGTTAGACCTTTGTTGCATTTGGAAGTCCTACCTCCTGAACCTAACCGCCCCTTAGCACGGCTGCTTGGTCCTGTCAAGTCCTTCCCACCGATGCCGACTTCTCCCGCAAAGCCCGACGCCAGCCCTGTACCGATCGCCCCCGGCGCAGCCAACTCTATTCGGCGCCAGAATGAGTTCCTGGTGAAAGTTGTCAGCGAGATGTCCCAGAATGAAGAGAAGCGGGCGGCGAAGGTCAAGGCCTGCCCTCCGAAGATGAGGCGCCAGCTGGAGCGCAGGCACGCGGACGAGCGGAGCAGGGAGTTCGAGAGGGTGAACAGGCTCAAGGAGGAGACAAAGATCATGAAGAGACAGGCAGAGGAGGGCAGCTACAATGGCACGAAGCTAGACAAGAGCCGAGGCGCCGTGAAGCCAGTGTCAGACAAGGAAGTGACTGGACTAGAGAGCCGTGGAGGCCTGACCGACTCGCAGTACAAGTTTTTGAAGCAGGTGTACAATAAGTTCGAGGCTCCGCTTCCTCCTCGGCCAAGCGACAAGCCGCGTGCCCCGAACATCTCCTACTTCCAAGATCAGCGGAGACAGCAGAAACTAGGACGAATAGAAAACCAACGGTTGGGGCTCCTGAACCAGAAGAAGGAGCTGCTGACGCAGCTGAGCTACGTCGTCGACCGTCAGGACGCCCTGATCAAACGAAACGAGTGGAAGAGCACAAGCAGGAGTACGAGCAGGAGCTTGAGTGGCTTCACGGCGAGGTCTGGAATGAACACGGCCAGGAGCAACTACTCGGTGCGCTCTGACGCGTCTAGCGTTGCTAGCATGGCCAGCTTCCAGGGGCGGTTTAAGCCAGGGACGATTCACAGGGAATCGAAGCCGAAGATAGTGCCGCAGTTGTTTTGAGGAAGGGGTTAGGTTATGTCTATGTATCATCATGAATTAGTTAGTTATAGTGTTTTCTCTGTATGAAATAAGCATTAATTGTTATATTATTATTTTTCATCAGCGGTAACATCTAGTGGCGGAAGAAGATCTTGTCCCTTTAGGACAGAACCGAAGGAGCCCACATTTCCAAAGCCGACTAGTGTCACTAAGCTCTCTACTTCCGGCACAGTGTTTGCCGCCATAATTCCAGCCAGCTCGGTAGTATTGACGTCGTCCGCTAACAGCGTTACGTGGGGCGAAAAACCAGAAAGCACGTTCGGCGAACCGTACTGAGAAATCAAATCTATCTTGGCCTTCTGTTCTTCCGGAGGAAGTTGGTACACCCAGTCGGGGATGTACTCCTTCGCCGAAGGATCGACGTACTTTGACGTCGCGGTCACTAACGAGTCGGAGAGAGCCTGGAGACAGGTCGTCAAGCCGACGTCGAGCATTCCATAGGAGCCGCTCGCATACTGCGAAATCGCTATAGTTAAGAAGTGTAAGTGGCGGTAATTGTTGGTGAAGGAAATGGGTGTAGCTCACCTATGTTTATGTAGGTCGTGGGGGCGCAGCTAGTCGCGTAGGCTTGCTTCAAAGAAACCTCGGCCGCAGATATAAAATCTGGAGAATTGATGTCCGTGAACGTCGTCAAGAAAAGCGTCACGTGAGGGTCATTCACAGAGGTAAAGTCCAAAGCTTGGTCACTTGGGTTCGAGAATAAGAGAGATAATTGTTTTTGTGTGTCTGTTATGTTACTGGTCGGGGCCGCTGGAAGCTTCACATGGATGTTGCACTGCGTAGGGGTGGTCGCGATAGCGAATGCAGCGGTGGTAAGGAACGCCAGTGAGAGCAGCGACATAATATTGGAATATATGGAATCCAGCAAAAAAACAAACCTTGCTTTGGGGACATCCGCATTCCCTCCTCTTTCCCCCCGGCAGCCACCCTTCTTCCTGCCCACCGGATTCCTATCCTACAACCCTCCCTCCCTCCCCTACCGTTCTTTGCGCCAGAGTCAAAACTTGTCTTCATTCTTTCACCTCCATCTCGGGCTGTTGTAACACACCCCAAATGAGCATGCGGCGAACCCTGTCTGTGAGGCTGATCGGTTGCCGGGACCTCTTGGCGGCCGACAAGGGTGGCACTAGTGACCCGTATGTGACGATGAACCTACTGGAAAAGGGGACGGGCAAACAAATCAAGAAGGAGACTTTCAAGTCCAAGACGCTGAAGAAAACCCTCGCACCGGTTTACAACGCCACGCACGTCTTCGGAGAAACGTATGACCTAGACGCGCCCGCCGGTCAGCTACCGTCGTTGGAGCTGAAGGTTTACGACTCGGATAACTTCAGCTCTGAGCCTCTAGGGTTCACCGTGCAGCCGCTGTCCTCCTTCTCCGAGATAACCAAGGAGAAGTTATTCACTTACAAGCTGGAGGCGTTCGGCAAGATGAAAGAGGCGAAGGGCGAAATCGAGTTCACAGCGGCCTTCTCCCGGCCGGAGACGAAGGTGGAGGTGGCCGAGGAGGTCGTCGTTGACATCAACGATCCTCCTCTTGTCATCCCTCCTGAAATCTTGGACGCAAATCCGGCAGGGACCAGCGCCGACGACAAGTCCCCGAACAGTCTCCACGTGCTTATATGCCAAGCGAAGAACATAAAGATCATGGACTCTGCGGGGATGTTTAAGAAAGGACCTGGCTCCTCTGATCCTATTTGCACGGTCTCAGTTGGGAAGGAGAAGGTCGCCAGTAAGGTGCAGAAGAAGAATCTCAATCCTGTCTGGAACGAGACATTCGTCCTGAAGCATTCCAACCCCGGGGATTTGATCAAGATTCAAATAGACGACTACGACATGGGTAGCGGCAACGATTTTATAGGCGCAGTGAAAATTCCCGTCAAGGACCTGCAAGACCGGGTGGAGAACAGGATTTGGCGCTCGTTGCAAACATTGGAAGGCGAGGATGATGTCAAGTTAGGCAGGGTTTTGGTGGCCTTTCGATGGCTACACGACCCCGCATTCGCTTTAGAAAATGTGAAAGAGGCAGCAGCGCAGCCTGCGGTTGACGTGAAAATGGCAGAATTATCGGAGGAGGACGTGGCGCTAGAAAAGTCCTTCACTCCCCCCTTGCAGGTCGACGACGTCAAGATTGACGGAAAGGACTTGAACGAGCTTCACGTGATGGTTATCAAGGCCAAGTACATCGAGGCCATGGACAAGAGCATGTTCTCCGGCGTGAAACTTCCGAGCCTGGGCCTGGGCAAGAAGAAGAAGAAGGACAAAGAGAAGGATCCGGACAAGGGAAAGGGAACATCCGACCCGTTCGTGGAAGTCAAAACCACCTCTAATGGGAAGGGATTTAAAACTGAGACGATAAAGAAGACTTTAGAGCCAGGTGAGAGGCTGGTTACGAGAGCTAGGCTTCATTCGTCCCCTCGCCATCACCGTTGCCTAAGTCTTACTCGTCGCTTCGCTCATCGCAGTGTGGGAGAACAATGTCTTCGCAATTCCTGAAAGCGACCCAACGGGCGAGGTCACGTTGGAATTGAGAGACAGCGACATGCTGACAAGTGAGTTCATGGGAAAGATTAGCGTTCCCATGGCAAGCTTGAAGGCTAGGACCGAGGTCAGACAGTGGCACGATTTGCTGAACATTGACGGTGTCATAGACAAGGACCGGGGAAAGCTGCTGGTTGCATTGAGGTGGATTTACAACCCGAGTATCTTGAGCGAGGCAGAGGCCGTGGACAAGAATGATTTGGGGCCGCCACTGGAAATCGATCCGGAGGACAAGCTGATAAAACCCGCCAACAGAGTTCACATCTTCGTCATCAGGGCGCGGGGGCTCCCGGTCATGGACAAGAACATGTTCAGCTCCGGAGGTAGCTCTGATCCCATGGTGACGCTGAGGTGAGAAGCAGCTAGGACGAAGTCAAGTCTTTAGCTGCAGCATTTAACCCAATCTTACGCGCAGCTACGACGAAGAGAAGAAAAAATCAAAAATCGTGAAGAAGAACTTGAACCCCGTCTGGATGGAGCGCTTTTACTTCGATCGGGTCCTCAGCACGATAAGCAAGAATCTCGTTGAGATAAAGGTTGAGGATTACGACCTCGCTGGCAACGACTTCATGGGGAAGGTCAGCATACCGCTGGTCTTATTGAAGGAGCGAAAGGAGTCCAGGCTGTGGATGAAACTGGAGAACGAAAAGGGGACAAACGACGGAAAGGAACGGGGCGAAATTCTGATTGCGGCACGCTGGGTATATGACCCCAAGGCCAATCCCCCCAAGGTGCCAGGAGCACTGGACGACTTGGAGGATATGAAGCCTCGGAGGATAAGCACCGTGCCGAAGCAGAAGAAGAGGCGAGAGACCAAGGTCGATGCCTACATTATTCCTGAGCCTAGGGTCACAGACACGTACGGAAATTGGCAGGAAATCGAGGAGCCTCAGTCGAAGAATATATATTGGTTTAATACGGTGACCCGGGTCAGCACCTGGGACGAGCCTGGTTTCGTAATCGAGGAGAAGCGCAGGCGAATGATTAAGAGGGTGAAAGAGCACACTGAAAAGAGCTTGTGGAACTGCGACGAGTCGGCGTACCACAACTTCAGGACCGAAGTCATTGCCTGCCGAGACCGCGCGTTCCGGTGGCTCAGTCGGTACGGATCCGAGGAACTGCACCGTCACCGCATGGAGAAGTTCATGGACTTCTTGCTCGACCAGCATAAAAGACAGCTGGGGAGCGCCTTCAGACCATGGAAGGAGCTGATGATTCGGGAGGAGGAGCACGAACGGGAGGGCGCGGCGCTGGAGATACAAAGGGTCGTTCGGAGCTGGATAATTAGGAGGAGGCACGCCACGACGGAGCTGGGCATGCAGCTTCACTACATCAAAGTAAAGGTGCGCGAGTTTAGTCTGATTCACAAGGAAAAAATGAGGATGATCATGAACGGTGACGGCTTTGCGTTGGTCGGTCAGATGACCCTGGATGCGCTCGAGGACAACGAGGTCGATGCTGTCTTTGAGGACATGCTCGAAATCATCGTCGATGAGACGGCGCGAGAAATGGAAGTTTACGAGGCCGAGGCCGAGAGGCTGCGGAAGGAGCAAGCGTTTGACGATGCGTTGGACGCGGCATTCGCGAGCGACGAGAGCTCAGAGGAGGAGAGTGAGGAGCTTGAGGAAGGATCTAGCATTCCCGAGCTCGACGAAAATGGCGAGCCGATAAAGAAAATCAAGGAGAAGAAGAAGAAGGTCAAGGCGAAACCCATGACGGCGTTGGACTTGGCAATCCAGCGCCGAAAGCAGCAGGACCTGGTGGACAGGGGGCTGGCTGACCCGTCGACGCTGAGGAGATCGCTGAACGACCAGGACATCGGCGTCGCCGCTGAAAGGATAGAAGATAACATCTTGACCGGAGCGCTCGATCTCATAATTGAGGAAGTCGAGGGCTACCTGAACTTCGCTTTCGGGCTGGAGACGGAGCACAGGGATCAAGTTCTCAACGACTGCATTCGGCTGTGGCAGAACGACCCGGAGCTTACCGAGGTGGACTACGACGGGAAGAGGAAGCCGGTGGTTGCGGCTGGAAGTGAGGTCGGGAGCGAGGCAGGAAGCAGAGACGAAAACGACAGCACGGCGGGAAGCTCGGTGGCTTACTTTAGCGAGGGCGAGGAATCGGACTATAGCGACGAGGAGGCCCTTGGGGATCTCGACATTGGGTTCTCCGACGAGGGAGCAATTGCGATTGCCTGCGCCATTAGGGACAACACGGTCATCAAGTCAATCAAGATAAGGAACCACGCGGTGGGGGACGAAGGGGCCATGGCGTTGTCGAGGGCTCTCGCCCACAACGACAAGGTGAAAGAGCTGAATCTGAGCAAAAATCGCATCTGCAACTTGGGCAGCCAGGAAATCGCCAAGATGATGGTTCGCAATGATTCCATCGTTAAGATTGATTTGAGGAACAACCTGGTCGGCGACTTTGGAACGAGGAAGCTGATGCTCGCCTTGAGGAAAAACGAGCGGATCGGGAATCGGAAATTATTGCTGAAGAACAATCGGGTATCTGTTGGGAAGACCCTGCAAAAGAGGGAGGTTCGTTTGAAGCTTGGATTCAGCAAGGAGAGGACCAAAATCATGTCTAAGCAGACTATGAGGTGAGATGCGAAAATTTAGTTCAAAACCCAGTCGCATTCGTAACTTAGACTAACGCCCCTGCGTCCCCCCCCCCTCGCCCCTCCTCGAAGTATAAATCATGTACACTTTTGATAATAAAAGTTGTTCTCTTTTTTGTTCAGAAACTTTCTTTTTTTCCTAGTTAATACCGTCACAAGACCCTTCACTGCTCCCATTCCTGCATACGCCGTGTCCGCGCTGTCGTTCCCGTCAGTAACAGCGCCCAGTCCCAAGCACCCGAGTATCAAATAATTAATGAATGGGAGGGATGGGGATGGGGATGTTGGGGGGTTCGATAGCTAGTACTTAAAGATCTTTTGAATGCAAATTGATTAGTTTTACAAGTAAATTTTGGATATTTGAGAGCTGGGAAAAAGTGAGCAGTTTAGTTCAGGATTTTAATTCGACAAATTGAAGTTCTTAGGTACGTTGGTGTTTTGCAGGGGTAGGAGGCGGTGTGAGGGGATGAGGTAGGGTGTTATGTTGTCGTGGCAGGCGATGTGGGGGGTAACATGTGGAAATTTTGGGATGCACTTCTGCGCGTGTAAAATGAGGAGATTGTATGAGCTATTTATTGTTTTGTAGGCGGGTCGGTGTGTCGTAGATGTTGTCAGGGAGAAAAGTGCCATTTTGACGACGTGATGTTGCGTTGCGGGTTGCGTTTGCGGAAGGGAAGAGTGGGAGGGGGGTGTGGGGGTCCTGGCGGGACCTCCTCGTTTGCCAGGGGAAGGTGTTGGTTTTTTTGTTGGGTC
Source organism: Triparma verrucosa (assembly GCA_030267905.1). NCBI lineage: Eukaryota > Bolidophyceae > Parmales > Triparmaceae > Triparma > Triparma verrucosa. Next base: position 66,441 of record BRXX01000428.1, read on the forward strand.
GCTTCGACCAGGGTGGCATGTGTTTTTACTTACCCTTTGTTAAATCGCTATCGTGTTCGCGCAGACTCAAAAAGCAATACCAACAACAACTTCGCCGTCGACAGACCGCGATTTATTTCCACTGATACCGAGTAAAGCTCCCCAGTGCTTTATGAAAGTACAGTGATGGTTCGTACACAACAGGAAACAACATCGTTGATAATGACGACATTGTAGTTGTAGGGGTAGGAACTTTCTCAGGTGCCCCTTATGCCTCTTCTACAGGCTATATGTATGGCACCAATAACATCTTCTTCTCGTTAATATGCTCTGGCGCTATCCACAGTTGCATCTTCGACGGATCAAACAGTCGCCGGATAATGGGCATATCTGGTCAGATGTACAGCCTGACAGGAACAATAAAACTTTCAGGCCTTCATTTTCGAAACGGGGGAACAAGTAGTGTTTCTGGGGGAGCCTTGTTTATTGAAAACTCTGCCCTTGTATCCCTGGAAGGCTGTCAATTCTCAGCAAACGAAGCTAAGAATGGTGCTGGTATTTATATACACTTTTCGACGGTGGATCTATACTCGACAGCCTTCGTTGGGAATTTAGCTAGCACCTACGCCGACGATATTTTCGCAACTGGCACAACCCTAACAGTGCCAGTCACTGTTCATTCTACCTGCCCACCAGACTGGAGTGGCACACCAGTGGCTGGCACTAACTTGGATACAAGTGGGAGTGATGGAACCATATTAGGAACGAAGAAGAGCTACGATATCGGGTGAGTTTAATAACGCAGATGACAAAATCTCCAGCATAGACCAGCTAGAGGAATTTTATTTGACCGTCATCTCGCTGTTTTAAACGAAGTCCGTGAATATTTGCGCTCCTAAATTGAAATAAATCCGTTCAAAATAGAGGAATTAACAACCCGCACCACACACCATTGTCCTCTCACTTAAATTAACCCTCCACTACCTTTCACTGACTTCTTCCCAATCCCTATCCTTGTCCAAAAGAACATGCTGGATTTCTTGTCCTGCTGGGCAGTACATTCCAGGTTCAGGATGCATCAACTGTGATCCTAGAAAGTTTTCTGCTGAAGAGGGCCTAACCACTCAATGCACAGGGAGGTGAGAAATATTAACCACTTTGTGAGACTCCAAAACGAAGAAAACTGCAGCAGGACAACTCACACAGATCCCATGACTATTGTCGCTTCGCTCCCCCACCTCACCCTTTAGCTGCCCGGCTGGTAAATCTACAACTGGGGACGACGCTGCTAACCACAACAGCGTTGACGACTGTACTGAGTGTGGCGTAGGCAAGTACAGCGGAAAAGGAGAGGCTTGCTCCGACTGCAGCGTTGGTAAATATAGTAGCGAGACAGGCGCTACATCGTGTTCCAACTGCAGCCCTGGAAAGCACATTGCTGATGGTGCAATTTTGGGCGCATTTGATGAGTCCTCAGCTTGCACGAACTGCGCCTCTGGGAAGTTCTCTCCTGCAGGAGCCTCTGTGTGCACCTCGTGCGCCGCAGGGAAGTACAGGTGAGGACAAGATATTCCATGATGCGGACAAAACACAATTTCTTACGCAACATGCTCTCCAGTTCTTCACCTGGGTCCTCGGAGGACATCTGTGTGGACTGTGACGCTGGAAAGTCTTCTGAGCGGGGCAGCACATCCTGCATCACTTGTCCGACCGGGACACACTCCCCGCCTGGCTCTCTATGCCTCGACTGCGAGGCCGGAAAATTCAACGAGAACGTCCAACAGGAATCCTGTACCAACTGCGGCACGGGTCGCTACTCCACCGCGACTGGTAGCATAATCGAATCCGACTGCCGCAACTGCGAGGCAGGCACGGCGAGCTCAGAGGAGGTCCGCACGACCCCCTGTCCCGCATGCCCCCAGGGCAAATCGGCTCCTGCCCCAGGCTTTGACTACTGCCATGGCTGCCCGGCTGGCACGTACTCCGACAGCCCCGGGACAATCCTCTGCAACCTCTGCGCCATCGGAAAGTACACCAGCGCGGCCCAGTCCACGTCCTGTGACGACTGCGTTGCTGGGACCTTCAACCTCGTCGAGGGCTCCGTCACCTGCGACAAGTGCCCCGCGGGCCAGAAGGTGAACGACGCCAGCGACGGCTGTGAGGTCTGCCCCAACGGAAAGTACTCCAATCCGGGCAGCACATCATGCTCCCACTGCGACGAAACTCTTGGCTACGTCAGCCTCTCCGGCGAAACCGGAGCAGCCGCCTGCGAGTACTGCGGCCCTGGCTTCTACGCCGACCAAGCCTCTCACACCTGCAAGGAGTGTGAGATCGACTCCTACAGCGTGGGGGGCGTCAACGAGTGCACCTCTTGCCCTTCCGGAACAAATAATGCCGTGGCCTCGACGAGTTGCTCGCCGTGCTCCCCCGGAATCATTTCAACCGGAACCTCGTGTGACCAGTGTGAGAAGGGCAAGTACGGAGAGTTCGGAGCCACATCCTGCGCTCCCTGTGACAGTGATGGCCAGTACTCCGACGAGCTTGGCCTGGCGACGTGCAAGACAGCGCCCGCTGGTAAAAAGCCGACCTCAAACCGCCAAGACGTTGAGAACTGCTCCCCTGGACGTTACTCTGTTGGTGGCAAAACGGAGTGCGACGAATGTGAGACTGGAAAGTTTTCTTCAGAAGGCGCTGTTGGCTGCTCACAGTGTGAGCCTGGAGAAATACCGGTGGACAACATTTGCATAAAATGCGAGAAGGGTGAATACGCGATGTTCGGCTCGAGCACTTGTCTCGTATGTGACGGTCCGGGCGAGTACTCGGACGAAGGTGCTGGCTTCTGCGAGACATGTCCCCAGTACGAGACCTTCCTCAGCGAGACCAACATCTGCGATTGCCAAGAAACCTTCACAAGAATCGACGGAATATGCACCTGCATAGCCGGCGAAACTCTCGTTGACGGCAAGTGCGTTGCCTGCGATGACGGTCGTTATAAGGATCATGCGGGCACCCACAGTTGCACCGTTTGCGACACCAGCAACATCAAAGGCGCGTTTGATTCCGTCCCAGGCGTAGAAAAGACTTCTCCGCAATCCTGCGCCTGTGGCGTTGGAAAGTTCAGCGATGGAGCAGTCTGCAAGGATTGCGCAGAGTCAGGCGTCAATTGCACCACTGTGGGGCTGATGACTGAGACCCTACCAATGTTTGATGGATTCTGGAGGACGTCCAGCTCTTCAACAGAGGTCCTTCCCTGCCTCAACCCGAAGCACTGCAAGGGCGGCGCCGACACCACCGACCTCTGCTCGGATGGCTACACTGGCCCGCTCTGCGCAGTCTGCACCTCGGGCTATGCCGCCACTGGCTCTGGAAAGTCTTTGGAGTGTAGCGTCTGCACTGGAGACGCTCAAACAACGATTATCTTCTACTCATCCCTCTTGCTCGGGATGTACCTCGTAATTAATTTCATTTACTGCTGCTGCTGTCGCCGAAATAGTACCGAGAGGGCCCCTACTCAAAGCAGAAGAAGCATCTCTCACTCTTCTAGCAGCTTTGCTGACGGAATAAGCCGTATACGGTCCACTACCGTAGACGCTCGATCGACGTACAAGGGCCTGGTGAAGGCAAAGGGCCCGGTGCTCAAGGTGCTGGTCTCGTACTACCAGGTCATGACAATGCTTCCGTTCGTCCTCAACTTGAGCTTCCCGCCGGTCTTCACGACGGTCTCGAACCTCTTCAGCTCGGTCGTCAACCTCAACTTCATTTCACTGATGCCCCTCGGGTGTATCATGCCGTCGGATTTCCACCACCAAATGGTCGGCTACACTGTAATCCCGTTGGTCATAGGACTCATCATGATCGTCGCTTACGCCATACTGAAGCGCTACGAAAGCACCATCCCGCTCAGCAACGAGATCTTCGCTTCGTTCCTATTCATGACATTCCTAATTCTCCCGTCGGTCAGCATCCAGATCTTCTCCACCTTCGCGTGCAGGGACTTTGACGGCGACTACGGAAGCTATCTGAAGGTCGACTACAGCATCGACTGTGATGCCCCGTCTCGGAACTTTTATTGGTACTATGCTTGTGTGATGGGGCTTATCTACCCCATAGGCATCCCAGTCCTCTACTGACAGCTGCTCAAACACGTTCAGGTGAAGATGTATTTGGATCCAGGCCAGCTAGACCTCAACGGGAAGAAGGCGTGGAAAAGACAAGGAGTCGAAGAGGGGATGTGGGAGTTCGTGCTCATTGACACGACCAGTGGCGAGGACGAGGGCGAGGGCGAGGAGGCCAACGAGGCCAACGAGGCCAACACACACAACGAGGAAGCAAAGATTAAGATCGAGCTGGCGAAAGCTAAAGCACGAGCTTGGACAGAGCGGGGCTTAATGGTTGCTATGCGTGATCAAAAACCACCAGAGGAGGAAGGGAGAGCGTGGGAGAAGATTGAGAGCTTGACGGAAGAGGAGGCGTTGCAGTGTGTTGTCTACATCCGCTCAAGAAATGAAGAGGACCACCCCAACATGACGAGGATTTCTTTCCTCTACTCCGCGTACGAACCTTGGTGCTACAACTTCGAGGTGAAGGAGACGGTGAGGAAGCTTCTCCTAACCGGCGGGCTGATCTTCTTCAATCCTGGGACCACCAGTCAGATCGTCGTCTCGATGTTGATGTGCCTCGGAAGCATAAGGACGTACGCTTTCTACAGCCCTTTCGTCGACGCCAAAACCGATATCATCGCAGAGATCGCACAGTGGTCTTTGTTCTTCGTCATGTTCGGCGCCCTGCTGATTCGTCTGAACATGGACGGCGAGAGCCTGCAAGACCGCGGCTACTTCGACGTGATCCTGGTGGGGGTGAACCTGACGCCGCTGCTGCTGCCGCTGATCCAGCAGCTCGCCATCGTGAAGAAGTTCAAGAGCGTTCAGGTTCTCAGCACGATGGTGTCTCAAGTGGGTGCGTACTTCGGCTTTGGAGGTGACGTTGTCACAGCCAAGAAACAAATTGAGACCCTCAAGAAGAACTTTGATGAGCTGAAAGGGAAAAGACTCGGGAGGGAGAGTGGGGGGAGAGATGACGAGGAGACGGGGCTGGAGTTAGTTGGGTTCGAGCTTGGAGCGGTGACCCTGGGGGGTGGTCCGATGCCTCGAACGACCAAGTCCAGTGTCGCCAACCCTCTCCGTGATCCACCCTTGGCGGCTGGTGGCACAACTGAAACAACCGACGCCTTCAAAAATCCACTCTTGAAGGGTGAGTCGAAGAACAAGAACAAGAACAAGAAGAACGGTGGCGTAGTGGTGGCCAAGTTGGAGAACGAAATCGTTAAAAAGGGCGAAGCAATTGCGAGGGACCTTCTTAAGGTCGATTCAAAAGGGCTTCTCTCCAAGAGAGACAAGGGGGGCGGGGGGTGAGAGTTGGGGGGTTAGGGGGGGAAGCGGGGGGGGGGAGTCGAGTTCAAGAGTAAGAGAAGGAGAGAGAGGAGAGGTAAAAAAAGCAAAAAAAGAAAAATAGGGGAAGAGAACAAATCAACACCAAAAAAGAGACTTATTCGCTGGGGAGTCTAAGTTCCTTAGGTACGTCGATGAAAAGAGGGGATCGTTAAGGGGATACTCAACACTTCGTGGTTAGGTTACGATGTAAGTTGAGTTTTACCCTTAAAACCCAAGTGTATAAGCGTCGGGATTAAAAGAAGAAGTACCGTAAGAATTAGGAAGAAAAACAATCAAACATGCTTTTTAATTTTTTTTCCAAAACACTCTCCCGTTTCACTCGCTATACTTCCCTTCCTCCTTCTTACATCATTGCGTAATTAGGCCCTCCCGCCCCTTCAGGCACAGTCCACTTAATGTACTCATGCGGCATCTTGATACTACAGCACTTACAGTGCACGCAGTTCTGCGCGTTGATGGAAGGTTCTTTTCTCCCGAAGCCTCATCTTCGTGGTACTCGTAGACTCCTGCGGGGCAGAAACGTTGTTCGGGCCGGCGTTGGTTTTGAGTGATTCGTTGGCCTTGACTTGGGATTTTAAGGAGTCTTTTATGCGGAGGTGGGCGGGTTGATCGTCGTTGTGGGCGGTGCCTGAACGAGCTAGGTTGGTGAGGAGGTCGAAGCTGAAGACGCCATCGGGCTTCGGGTCCACGATTTCGGAGTATCGGTCGGCGGGCTTGGTCTTGGCCCTCCTGCTGCTGGAACCTGAGCCAGAATAAAGGTGTCACATGTCTGCGAAAATAAGCCTGCTCTCTTATCACTGCCGGGGTTCGTTTTCGCTCTCTACAGCACTGTTTATAGACCCCTCCCCGCCTATTCCGTATCAATTTCCACATTCTGCATTTACATAGTAATAGGTTTATGTTACCTCATGCTATAATAGGATTGTGGGAAGCCGCGAGTTGGGTCAGTGGATTTATCAGTGGTTTATTCTTCTTCGGATTATGCCTCTTTGGACTCATGATCAAGTGGCCGACGAGTGAGGAACGCGCAGGTATGTGAGCTGGATATCAAGTCCTTTCTGATTATACAGCAGCTGTTTGGGCAGATCAGATCCAAGATCACAATACTAACCCCAACCCATAACAACACAGAAATGCTGAATGAATTCGAAGAGTCCCGCTTGCCCAAGGTAGCGAAAGCCATGGTAAGCGAGTTGTTGGACGACGGCCGTCGCTCCGAGACAGAGTCCGTTGCAGCGTCAACGACCCTTAGGCGTAAGTCCTCTACAGTGTCAAATGAGGAGCTCCACAGCGACGTATTCGGGGATTCTCCGGAGAAGGAAAAGAAAGACAGAAGCGCCAGCCCCTCCTCTGGCACGGAAAATCCCGGCCCAGATTCCGTAGGCAGGGAAAGGAGCCCGAGCGAAGACGAACAGGAGAAGGTTGAAAGGGCGCGCCTTGAGGCTGAGCGGGTATACAACGACCTCAGTTTTATCTCGAACATGTCCAAGACGTGGGCAAAGCAAGTCGGCCCAAATGCGCTGAAATTTTTGGCGGAATTCGTACGCGTCCACAAATCCTACGAGAACAACCTGAAAACCCTTGCGCAAGCCGCTGAGACAATTAGTGCGATCAGCGACACCAGCATCAAAGTAGCCAGTGAAGAAGACGGCGGCGGTGATGAAGGAGGCGCCGACCGGTCTCCTAAGATTAAGAAGCGGAAGGGGAAGCAGCCCCCCCCACCTTCCCCCTCTAGTCTAGCGAATAGCCACGACAATAGCGAGAGCATTGGGTGGGGGGCCATCTCGTACTGCTTAATGACGGCGGCGACGGAGCACGGCCAAATGGCCAAGACGGTAAGCGAGAGCATCCAGAAAAAGTACCAGCACCTTCAAATGGAACAGTCACACCTGCAGTCGCGAGTGGAAGACGAAACCGCTTCGGCGTTGAAAAAAAGAAGCGAGGCAAAATACGCCTTGGAGCAGTCACGAGACAGGAAGGCAAAAGCCCAAGCTGCCGTCGAGCAGCTGTTGTCCAAGGTTGCCGACAGCTCAGCGCCCACCGCTCCCAAGACTTCTACCATGTCCGGCCTCATTAAAAAGATCGGCGCAAGCAGGGAGGTGAACGAGAACAAGGCCACCGATCAGAGCAAAAAGCTCTTTAAGAAGCTGCAGGAGTGCGAGATTGAGGTGAAAGCCGCCGAGTTCCACCTGGAAGATATGATATCGAAGACCTCCAAGAAACTTCCCGTGTTCCTCGAAGACTTGAAGCTCCTCTCTACCACCAAGGCGGCGGGGGTCAAGGGCCTCATGCGGGAGCTCGCGGATGCGCTAATGCTCAACACGACCAATACCCACGAGAGCAGCAGGAGGCTGATCGCGGACATCGAGAGCGACAGCAGGTGAGAGTGTACTGAATATTGACGTGCATGGTCGATACTTCCGTGCGTAACGTCGCTGCTGCCAAACTATACGCCGTTATTAACAACAAAACAACCCTTCTATTGCGACTCGCTTCGCTCGTCGCAGTCTCGGAGGCGGCTTTGAGGTGCTCGTCGCGGAGGGCGAGAACGCAGCCAAGGCCGGAAAGTTCGATATGCACTCGGAGAGCCTCTGCGCCCTCATCGCAATGAAGCCTTCAGCGCTGAATCCGGAGACGACCAACAAACTTAAGGAGGCCAGAGAGGCAGGCAACATTCAGATTGAGTCCGCCATGTGGCTGAACGCATTTATGGGGCGCGTCTACAGGGACGCCTCGAGCTCGCACAAGTTTCAGGTAAGATAAAGGAATGCTCCAATTTCACAAAAATGTGAAGATCTAATTCGTCGCTACGCTCCTCGTTGTCGTTTTCAGAATCATTTTCAAGACCTCATGTCGCGGGTCATGAACAAGGGGAAGAAGCCCCGGTACGTGGGGAGCTTCAAGGTCAAGGATCTGAGGCTCGGCCAAGTCCCCCCTATCGTCAAGAACGCCCGCTACGTTCATCCGTCTGCCATGACCGGTGCGGACCTGGAGCACGACGCAGCAGTCGACATGGACATAATGTACCGCGGCTCCGCCAGCCAGGGCAGCGACGTGATTTCGTTCCAAATCGAGACCAAAATATGGATGAGCAAAACCGTCTTTGTGCCCATTCAGGTAACTTTCAAACTAGTGGAGCTGTCGGGTCTGTTGAGGATTGGGGTGAGGAAGGAAAAGAGCTTTCTGTCCTTCCTTTCCAACCCGCACATTAAGTTCAACGTAAAGAGCGAAATCGGGCACTCGCTGTATCTGAAGGACGCGCCCTTCGTCGAGCGCAAGATCGTCAGCTTGGTCAAGAAGGCAATTGAGAAGAAGCTCGTGTGGCCAAGCGTGATGAAGATCAAGCTGCTCTGGCCGAAAACATGGCACCCGGACTTAAGAGGAGTCCCTGACGATCCCGAAAGTTGGGGCAAGTCTAAGGCGGAGTATGAGGAGTTTTTGAAGGAGAAGAAGGAGAAGGAGAAGAAGGAAGAGGAGAAACAAAAAGTGGCGCAAAAGGAGGAGGAAGAGAAGAATGCAATTAGGGAGAGCGCGGGCGTGGGGAGCGAGGGCGCAAAGGAGAGGGGAGACAGTTTAGGTGAGAGAGTGTGTGAGGACCAACGAACACAATGCGGTTGTGCTGCAATATCTGACCCAATCTTAACAGGTTCGACTGGAGTGCCTCCGGCCCCGCCACCCCTAGCTTCACCTACGAATTCTAGGGCCTCGCCGTCGACTCAACTTTGGCGCAAGTTCTCTGAGTTCAGACTCTCTCAAAGGATGAGCTCCTTGGATAGCAAGGGGGGTTTGGGGGTGAGTAAGGGGGCGTTGGCGGGGGCTGGAGGGGCCAAGTCAAGGAGCAACACCGAACCGGACGAAGAGGTGATGAACAAGTGGCTTGAGACGAAGGACAAGCCCAGCTTCATGGATTCGGATGACGAAGACGACGATGACAGCGAGGACGGCAGCGATGAGGAGGAAGATGAAGAGGACGGCAGCGACGAGGAGGAGGATTTTAGCGACGATGACATGATGAGCGACGAGGAGGCGGAAGGGGTAGGGGGGAAGAGTAAGGGTAGGGCCGGGAGTTTTGTAAAAGCTGCATCTCGTAACCTCGATAGGAAGCTCAGTGGCGGAAATCTAGAGGCCGCTGTCAAGAAGAAGACTCCATCATCTCATCTTGTTGAGGATTCAGGACTTCACGTCGACGAGGGTGAACTCGTAGGGATCAACATTGGGATAGACGCAAATGCTAGAGGAAGGGAAGACGAAGCGTCATGATTTTTATCTACCAATTTTTTTATTTCTATCTTCGTAATCGGGCCGGCTCTTCATCTACGGACAAAAACACGGCCAAAGCACAACTGAGAGCGAACGTCGCCCATCCCACTCCTCGCGCCACCGCGCCACAGTACGCGGCAATGTAGCTGCAGTCCTCGCCGTCCCACCTCACCCACTCCCTAAAGTTTTCGAAGGGATTATATATCATACTGCAGCTGCACTCTCCTGTGTCGTAATCGCAGTTCCCGTTGGGGTAACTGCAGTTGTTCAAGCACTCCCTGAACTGGCAATATTCGCCAAAGTACCCGTCGGCGCATATGCACCGGCTCACAGGGAACTCCACAGAGCAGAATCCGTTGAAGGAGCAGTTGTACTTGCAGTCCTTGATGGAACAATCCTCTCCAATGAAAGGGGGCGCGCACTGGCAGGTTCCGAACCCGTCGCAAATTCCGTTCGAGTGCCCAGTGTTCTCTTTAGAGCAGTACGACTTCTTCACGCCCGGGATGTAGAAGTCCTCGTCAGTGTGAGTGTAGCCAGTGTAGCAGCAGTGGTTGCAAATCTGCGAAACGACAACGAGGAGCGAACGACGACAACGAGGAGGATTTCATCGACGAATTAGATATGAGCATTCGTGAAAAATTGGCGCGTTCCTTTTTCTATTCTTACCTGCTCGTTCGTAATTTCATCGTAGTAGCAGAAGTCACCTGGGCAGGTTTGGTTCGAGCAGTCGAGGCCGTAGTAACCCGGATCGCAAACGCAAAAGCCGAACTGGCACTCTCCGTGATGAGAGCAATTGTTGTTGCAGTTGTTGATGTTGTAAGCCCAGAAGTCGTTTAGGACCGAGGTGTCGTGGGTTACCTCAAGGGAGGCTTTTTGCGGTGTTGTGTACCCAACGCCGCCGTAAAACATCAAGAGGCCCTCGTTCTCGTAGAAGGCGGCAGTGTGGTCGCTCCTGGAGCTAGGGTACGTCCAAAGCTCAAGGCCAGGATCCATGTTCTCCTCTCGACAGCCGTCCCAGCCGTACCTCATCCTGCGTGGCTGAGGAATCTCAACAGGAACGCTGCGAAGAGCGAAGGACGAGCCGAGGAGCGAAGCGACGAGTTAGAATTAAGCAGCGGTGATGGCGAGTGGACGATAGGCAGCCTCTCACCTACTCCTTCCGAATAAACCGTCATCTCCCGTGGTGGGAATGCCTTTTGCGGAGGTGCAGCGCTCCCAGACACTCCCGTTCACAACGTTGGCGTACATCGCGTATTCGGCGGGAATCGTTTCGGACGCATTGAGCTTTCTGGCGTACTGCCTTGGGCCGTTGGCGGCGTAGGGGGCGATAGGCGTACCGTCAACCAGGCCGTTGGGAAGCAGGGTTAGGACGGAGTCAGCACCAAGGTTCGCGAGCGACTGCAGAGGAGCGAAGCCACGAGTTAGAAATGTATAGCATGTATACTACGATAGTCAGTCGCAGCCTCTCACCTTTTCGAAGAGGCCCCTCATGTACTCCATGGCATCGTCGTGGACGCCGTAGTAGTCCTCGGGGGAACCCTGACCAACGTAGAACTCTCTGTTGCCCTCATCGTGGTAAGGGAGGATGTCTCCCCTCTGAATCTTCACTTGACCACTGTCGGGATCGGTGATGGCGACCTGCGCTCGGCGAACGTCCGGAGGATACTGCATCAAGACGCAACCGTTGGAGGGGTCCTCATAATAGTCAACATCGTCGACGCAGCTCTCGGGCCAGTTGGCGTGGACGAAGGTCTTCTTCTCCTGCCAGCGTCGGGTGGCAATATTGAAGTACCATGTGTCGTCATAGTGGTGATTGTTGTAATAACCCCCGAACATGATGAGGATGTTATTGTCCAAGCCCTGCAAATAGAATTGACGTGAGTTAGTGTTGAAGTCGCAGATACCAATGAAAGCGTCTCGCATTCTCACCTGTTTCGAAGCGAGGATCATGATGTGGTCCGTCCTTCTGTCGGGCTTAGAGTTACCTTGAAAGGTGTAATCCGTCCAGTCTCCGCCCGCCAAATCATAGTACCAGAGATCGTCGAGGTAGAAGGGGTACGTCGGGTACGGCGTGAAGCCGCCAACCTTAAGGGCCTGAATACCGTTACCGGAACCAGCACCGTCAGTGCTGATGTAAGGGTAGTAGGCAGTGAAGCCACCGTGGATCCAAATGCCCCCCCTGCCCTTGTCGTAAATTCCAGCGTGGCCTGCCCGTTCTTTGGGCCAGTTGACACGGCAAGAAATGTCATTTCGACTTGCCCACTCAAGGCCCGCAGCGGCCTCACACTTCTCGACGCCCGTCTTGACCGACCACTGGCCATAGCCGTCGCTTTTGATCGGAACCTCCTCATCAGGGAGAAGGGTGCGCTTCGAGTACACCCACAGGTCGTTTAGGTAGCCGCCCTTGGGGTACTGGTTGTAGTTTTCCCACTTGTTGTCCTGAGAGTTCTCGAGGGAGAATCCATGCCAGAGGCGGTGACCTCCGAAGAACACCATCGACTGCTGTCCGGTCACGGGGTCCATCACCCCAGAGAGTAGAGAGAACTTCCAGCGCTGTGTGTGGGGGGGGGGGTGGGGGGGGGAGGGTTAGGAATTTGGGTTGGGGTTGGGAATATAGGCGAGAGGGTTGAAGGGGGGGCTCACCTTGCCAGGGGACTCGTTGTCGCCGAGGGAACCAATGGGATAAATCTCCATCCAAGTATTATCACGAAGGTCAAAAGACCACATATCGTCACAATAATCCTCGCACCTATGACTGAAACCACCGTAGATCAGCATGGTCTGGTCGTCGAACATTGCGCTGCCGTGGTGCCAGCGCTCGGAGGGGAGGGTGCAGATTTCCTTGCCGTTCTGGACGACGCAGGCGCCGTTGCGGGCGCCGGTGTGGAGGACCTTCCAGCCTGTTTTCTCGCAGGCCATGTCGGCGTAGCGCTCAGGAGGAACGCCAGGGTCTGTTGTTGGTGGAGGGTGTGGGTGTGGGTGTGCGGGGGGGACGTGAGTTGACGTGAAGAGCTGTGTGTGTGCGTGGGGGGAGGGGGGGCTGTATTCACCTGCTTCGCAATTCAAATCGTACTCCCATACATCGTTGTAAAATAAACCGACCGGGACGAAACCGCACCCGTCCTCCTTCATTTTAATCTCCTCCTGTGACATCTTACTGGTATCGCCACCGTAGCTCCACGAATACGAGCACGCCTCGGTGTTCCCTGTGGCAGTATCCGTCAGAGATACGCATTCTTTGACGGGCTTACACGTGGCGTTGTAATTGCTCGAGACGGGATAGTCCTCGTAGGTTTGGAATTCTAGGGAACCTTCTATGTCGATAATGTTGTAGGTACGGGGGACGTGCTGACGCTGGATCTCGTTGTCGCGGCCGCCGAACATTATTAGGCGAGAGCCTAAGAGGGAGATTGAATGGCCTGTGCGTGGAGGATTAGGGCTTGTGTGAATGGTTTGGGTTTGGGGGTTGGGGGGGAGGGGAGGAGCGGGACTTACCTCTTCGACCTCTCGGTCCGCTATCATAACCCCAAACATCTTTCCAGTCGTCCGACGTGAACGTCTTATACTCCCATTGTCGCCACGCCTCGGCGTTGGGAAGGAGCAGGAGCAGGAGGAGAGGGAGCAGGGTTGTAGGCGGGGACATGGAGAGAGATGGGACGGATTTGAGTTGATTGCAGGGGATTGGGAGGCAGGGGGTGCGAGGGGGGGGAGGGCGAGGGGGATTTCAGTGAAATCAACCCGGCGCAGTGTTATTTTCTTTGGGAAGCTAGTGGGCGGGAGGCAGGCGGTGGGATTGAATTGGGGTTTTATTTTATGTTGAGAATGGAATTCCCCTGGGTTTCAAATTGCTATTGAAACCACGAAGTTATATACCTTGGGGTTATTTATTCAGCTGCGTCGGTCTTAATCTGCTCCAAGGTTCTTCATGTTTCGCCTTGCCAAACGCGTTGATGAGCACAAAGAGAGGAACAAGAGGCTCGGCTACCTTGGTTTCGTGGTGCAAACAGATGCTCACCATGAGCCCTGGCGGTAAGTAAACTATTAGCTAAAAAGAGTTGCGAATGCGCATCATTCCCTTCCATAAGCTAACGTGTATTATTTTATTGCCTGGCCCATATCTCTCAGTAAACACCTCGCCCATAACCTCGAGTCCTACAAGTTTGAGATGCTCGTAGTATTATGTCTTGTCCTTGACGTTTGGTGCGTCTTTTTAGAGATCATGTCAGCAGAGAACGGCCTGAACAGGGACTTGAAATGGGTCAGGGGCCTAGTGACCTTCGCCGGCGTCCTCAGCAAGACAATAGTGATCCTGTTTGTCGTGGACGTACTGCTGCACATATGTGCTTTCGGTTTCAGGCATTGGCTAGCGAACCGACTTTACGTGTTGGACGGTTTCGTGGTTCTGGTTACATTTATTCTGGAGTTCATCGTGCACCCTTTGGTGCATTCGGGCGGGCGGGGGGGAGGGCATAGGTTGCTGGAGGAGGAGGGGGGGGTGGGTGGGGGGGATGCAGAGAGGAACACTGAAGCTGCGGAGCTCGTGGTTGTCATAATAAGATCTTGGAGGTAGGGTGCCGTACCGACGAAGCCAAGGGAGCGAGCGTTAGCGAGTACCGAGGGAGCGAAGCGACCGAGAACCCCCACGTGAATACCATCCCCTTAAACCACGGTATTATACTTGTGAAGTGTAATGATTTTATACCAAGCCGAGGGAGAGAAGCCAAGGGAGCGAAGTGACCGAGAACCCACGCGAATATATGTATAATATGTACCGGCGCTCGCTCTGAGCGAAGCGAGAACTGTTGACTCGGCAACTATCACCGCTACGCATTTTTAACTCTCACGCTATTCGTTAATGACATTCAGGTTCATTCGCCTATTCCACGGTCTAGCATTCAGTGAAAAGCTCCGTCACGACGAGCATTTAAAACAGCTTGATGAGAAAGTAGAACTGGAAAATTTAGAGGAACAATTGAAGGAGGAGAACGAAAGGTTGAAGGCTAGGGTTGAGGAACTTGGAGAGGGGGAGAAGGGAAAGGCGTAGAACCAGTGTGTGTGTGTTTTTTAATGCACAACAATAATAAACAACTTTTCTTTTCTTACATCTCCAATAACCTTTCCAGTGCCATTTCTTTCTCCCCGACCTTCTGATCGAGGACGACTTCAAGGGCCTTGCAGAGGGCGTCCTTCTTGTCTGTTATTTCTGCAAGCTCGACTTGGAGCTCTTGGAGGTTCTGGAGGGCGCTCTCGCGAAGATTTATTTTCTTGAACATTAAAGTGTTAGACATAGGGAGGAAAACGCCTCAACGGGGTTTCATCTCACCTTCTCGAGGTTGCGTTCAACTTTCATCATCTTCTTCGCCAACGCCGTCACCTTCGATGGATCTCCCCCATTTCTTTGGACTTCCTCCGTCTTCCCCCTGATCCTGTTCTTCTCCTTGACCTGCGACGAGCGAAGAGAGGAGCGGGGTTAGAGGGAGCGAAGCGACATACCGAGCCGCTTGCGGCGAGGCCCGAGAGTTAGCGAGTACCGAGCTGCTTTGCCGCATTCTCAGCTCTCACCTCCTCCTCCACCGTCTCAACCTTCTCTAGCAGCTCCACCTTCCCCTTCAATATTTTATCGTGGACGAGACTAACCCTGCGGCTGTAAGAAGTTATCTTGTCGCGCAGGACGAGGCTCTCCTCGCTGGCGCGTACATCCAAATCCCGGAAATACATTTTAGCGTCCACGAGGATCTTGGAAGGGTAGTCTGAGGATATTTTTCCGTACCTGAGCGACAACGAGGAGCGAACGCCGACGAGTTGGACAATGTGCAGCGTACAGTGCGTGAGGTCGAAATCTAGTAGACGCGACGTTCTTCTCACCTGTTGCTCCACATATTGCCGTTGAAGGGGTTGACCTTTTCTGGTTTACCCGGGGTGTTGACGTTGTCTATTTGTTCTGTCACGGGCGAAGCAAGTTGCAAAGGATTTAGGAAGGGGCGTTCAGTACGGAAGGTTTCGGCAGTACACACGCTCACCTTGAAGGATAATTTTTTCGAGTTCCTTGTCGAGCTTTCTGAGGTCGACCTCGGAGAACTTCGAGTGGGCGATGGCGTTCTTGACGAAGGTGGAGTCCTCGAGGGAACGCCTCCGGAGGATGGAACCGATGTCCTCGATTTCGGAGGACATTATTTCGGAAGCTGCGACAAGCGAAGCGAGCCGAGGAGCGAAGCGACGAGTTAGAATACTAGTATTGACAATGAGCGCGCTCGACCCCGCAAACGCGTCTCATCAGCTCTTCGCTTCGCTCCTAAAGGCTTCTCACCTTTCTGGGAGAGTCTACAACGACAAGGAGGGACGACGACGATGTTAGAGAACTAAATAACATAAACTGTTAGAGCTCCCCCATCTCACCTATACAACCCCAACTTAAGTATCGCCACCCTCCCCTCCCCAACCACAAAATCAACCAACTCCCCCAAATTCTCCACCTCCCCATCATACATCTCCATAGTCAAAAAGCCCTTCGCAACCCAACAATCACTCAACCTAAAATTCCCCCCATCGAATTTCCTCCAAACCTCCTCCTCCCTTCTCCTCCCCAAAACCTCGAAATGATAACACGAACCTCTCATCCCTTCAATCCCTGGTTTCCAGTAATCAACCATTTTAAGGTTATACTCTTCATTCACATTCGTACCTAATATCATAGCGTTAATAATCCACGTAATTCTACTCTCGAATCTGTACTTATTCTCAGACGTTGAAGGTAGTAAAGACATTAAACCAGCAACAACATAATTCATACCTTGACAGTACCCTATATCTTTATGTATTCTACTCAAAACAATTAAAATATTGCCTAAACTTTTTTGGGAGGAAGGGGAGGAGAGGTGTAAAGACGAAGGGAAGGTTCGGGGTAGGTCGCGGAGGATCTCCCCGGGGAGACCGGAAGGGGAGAGGGAAGGAGGGGGGAGCAACAGGAGGGAAGAAAGAGGGAGGGAAGAAGAGTGCAGGAGTTGGAGGTAAATTTTTAGAGGGTCTGGACGATTCGAGTTTGTCGGGCGAAAAAGGGAGTCGAAAACCGTCAGAATATGGACACGCAGTTTTACTCGTGGAAGAAAATGGTATTATGGGTTGGCACCTCACCTACATTCTCGCTACTGAACCCTCCTTCCTTAAACTCGTCCATCTCCACAACGCTACTAATAAAAGCGCTCTTAACCTTAAGTATCCATTCGTAATACTCTAACCTTTTATACCCTTTCAATCCGGTGCTGCCGTGGACGGAAATGTAGATGGGGAGGAGGGGGAGGAACGTCGAGGGAGGGAGGGAGAGGGATAATGAGGTTAGGAGGATTAGAGGGGTTATTGTGGGGAGGTAGGAGAGGATTTGGGAGGTTGGAGGGAGGGAGGAGAGGGGGGGGAGGAGGAGGGAGAGGAGATTATTGTGTGACTGCTGTGAATGTGTTTGCGTGTTATTTGGCAGTGGTGCTGGCGTTGGTGTCGTTGAAGGAGATGAAGGAGGAGTGTGGTATGACTCAGATTCATCCGTTAGGGCTGTTTGACTAGACTGATCAGAAGACGATGCTAAAGTCGACCCTGACAATGATGCTAAATTCGAACCTATGGCTGTGCTGGACATAATGCCTTGAGAAAGATGCCTTGAGAAAGAGAACGATAAACGAATGTGGTTAGAATAATACACACAGGCATTGTCATATTGTGCACAAAGGCCACCAAGATCATGCTCGGACGACTACCAGGCTTCGCCTCGGACACCTCTTTCGGCGCTTCTCGGCTTACAAGGCCTTCGTTTCGCAAACCAAGGAGAAGTTCGGTTCTCGGACGATCTCGGCGCGTAAGTGCCGGGACGCTCATGCAGGCAGGACGATCCGTCGACGAACGAGCGCATGCAAGGAGCGGGGAGGGAGAAGAACGTTAAGCGACCGGCCATACACGGTGATGCACCGATCGTTGAACGTCAAGAGATACCAAGGCGATCTGGGAGAAAATCTCGTGCAGGGACCCGAACCAGGACGTTATGGACGAACATGGACCTTGCGGACGTCTAGCGAAGAGGAGGAGGAGGCGGCGTCCTCGGCGCGTCCGCGTGTCGAGACTCAAGATCAAGAAGAACGCACGTCAACAAGGACAAGCGCTTCGAAGCGCTTGGTGTTTCGCGGCGTGGCGGTGGTGATCGTTCGCCGGCCCGGCCGAGAGAGCGCATCAAGTCTCGAAGCAGCGTATGATTCAAGGGATGTTTTTGAAGGGAGATTTATACGACTTTTCACTTTGAATATAAGATATTTTACATAGTACGATATTGTAATAACAGCGATTACACATTTTAAAGAGGGTAGGAATGAATAAATTATAACGAACGACGTACCGTGGTATACGTTTAATGTTTGTATATTATCCCTGGGAATTAGCAGGGATTTGATTAAATCTTATTTGTCTGATTTTTACTTAAACGTCTCATCATAAAGTCACACTATTTCCACCAACCACCAACCAAAACATTTAAACTATTTAATCAATCGCTTAAACAGTTATCCGTTCTCTAGAAATTAAGATATCTAACCTATTTTATCAAAACACACTCAGCGGGGGACCCTGACTATCGCAGGTGAGTGTCGTTCCAGAGTCTACCCTCGTCGTTTTCACGAGTAGTAACAAAGAAAGTTCATGGGAATCAAGGAGTGAATTACGCGGACCGTTGACGATCGTTGTGTGTGTTTGGGCACTGTAGTGGGTGTCGGAGCTCTGAGACACGGGAAGGAACCTGCTGGACGCGCGCTGAAGGAAAGAGCAAGCGAACGGCATGTTCATGGGTTGCGGGGCGAAAGGGAGCTTGCGTAGGGGCAAATGTTCGAGCGGTGCATGCCTGGCCTTCTCATTCACCGTGGTTTGCTACGTGAAGGCGGTGCATCCTGTGGTGAACGCCATGGCCCAGGTGGTCAATGGCGCTCAAGTCCAAGCAGCGTCATTGCTCGTCTTCGACCGCTCGTAGCGAGAGGACTACGGTGAACGTCGATGACGATCGAGGACGGACATGACGACGGTCTTGAGCATCGAACCCTCGAGTCGCTGTCCTTGAGGGACGGGATCTGCATGAGCCTGAGGGTCAGCCTGTGTGTGTTCGAACAGCGCTCGTCGTGCAATGATATTGTACACAACGTAGGCAGCGAAACTGCTCACATT
This sequence comes from Triparma verrucosa, assembly GCA_030267905.1. Taxonomy (NCBI): domain Eukaryota; class Bolidophyceae; order Parmales; family Triparmaceae; genus Triparma; species Triparma verrucosa. Next base: position 85,319 of record BRXX01000428.1, read on the forward strand.
TATTCTAACGCTATAAACAAACGTTCCGACCGATTTCGCAATCTTGCTTTTCGCTTTCCAGACTTCAGCGATCGACCAACGAACGTCAGGGCCACTATGCCTATAATTTCACGTCGTCTGGCTTCACTTACGACACTTTGCATCTTTAATGCTGTGTTGTTTTTGCTTTGCGTGACGACTGTTGAACCTTTCGTGCCTACGATAAACTTGAAATTAAATCCAAGTAATGTTAGAACCGTTCCGTTTGCGCCGCCGCTTCGCGCGTCGAATGACGATGACGGTTCGGACGACTCTTCTGGCCCGAGCGATTCCGAAATAGAAGCCTTCCGAAAGAAACTTGAAGGGATGTCTGACTCTTCATCTCCCCCTCCCTCACCCCCTCCTCCCTCAACGAACGTTCCTATCGATGATTCCACCCCAACAACAATCCCCTCCTTCGCACCTTCAACCTCCTCCCCTCCCCCCTACTTCTCCACCCCTTTAATCCCCGCCACAACTGGCACGTCAAACTTCAAGCTCCTCCCCGGTCAAATCCTCCTCGCTAAGCCCGAGATATTCTGCTCCCCTTCAGCCCCCCAATCTTTACTCCAAAAATACGGCCTAACGACATCCTTACCACCCGAATTAGGTCCCGACCGTATAGCCGATCTCCTCCCCGTAATTTTGTTAACGGAAGTTAACCTCTTCGGGATCTCAGGCGTCCTCTTAAACCGTCGTACAGGTTATCTTTTAGGTGATTTACAGCAGCCTCATGCAAATTTAAACGGGTTTATGATTCAACCGCTTTGGTTTGGAGGGACGAGTGGGGGGAGTGGAATGAATATGGTGCATTTGAAAGGGGAGGGGGTTAAGGGGAGTGAGAGTTTGGGGGGGGGGATGTTTTGGGGGGGGAGGTGAGAAGGGAGAGAGAGGGGAAGGGTTTTTAGGGTTTTTTTTGATGCTGTTGGTAAATTATTCGACATTTCTAACGGAGACAATGACCCTTCAATTGCGACTCGCTTCGCTCGTCGCAGCCTTGAGGTTGCTAATGATATGGTTGTTGGGGGAGATGGTAGTGGATTTGATTTTAAGTTTTTCGTGCAGAGTACGAGGTGGATGCCGAAGCAGTTGGAGGGGGAGGTTGAGAAGGGGATGTGGATGGCGGCTGAGGTTGATAAGAGGGTGGTTTTTAAGAGCAGGGATAGGCAGGGGGGGAAGAGGGCGAAGCCGCTTTGGACGGAGGTTATGGGACTGTGCGGGGAGAAGGATGATTATTATCAGAGTATTCTGGACGAGGTTTATAAGGGGGAGCTTTGAATATACATACTTTTAAAGGTAAAAAACAGGAGCTTTGAATCAAATTATTATCATCGTCGCCTCTCCTTGTCTCGCGCCTTCCCCTTGTCCTGACGTCCTCTCTGAATATTCTTCTTCGCCTTCTGCCTCGCTGCTATTTCTTCCGCTTTTTTCTGGACCCTCAAACTCTCCTCCTCGTCGTCCTCGTATAGCGCTGCCTCCCTTGCCTGCACCTTGCACCTCTTTTTAGCTTCTTCGTCCACCATTTGTAATATTTCGTGCACCTGGGTCCGACGCCAAACTTCCTTCGACTCTTTCTCCAGGTCGCGATACGTCAACTGTTGAGTATCCTTGGCGCTGAGGTCGAACAACCTAACCTGCCTTGAATGTATTGAAATCTGCCGATATGTGTCCAACGATGGGATTTTTCTCTCCTGGTTGTAGGAAACCAAAAGCACACCACCCGCCAGATCCAAGTCGGTAACGTTCACTATTATTTTTTTATCCTCCGGAGTATAGCTCGAGGGTCCAACTTTTATTTTTTCAGCCCCGGAATGCCTGGTGACAGTGGTCATCGAGCTCGAGTTACAAAATACCCCGCGCAAATGATGTAATATGACCACATCTGATTTTCCTGCGCTCGCGTTCCTCAAAAGCAGCAAAACCTTGGTTTCGTCGGCGACCACTTTTTCCACCGAGCCTAAAGCTGCGGGCAACTTGAACTAAGAGAAAGCCTTGGGTTAGGGTTAGGGTTAGGGTTAGGGTTAGGGTTAGGGTTAGGGTTAGGGTTAGGGTTAGGGTTAGGG